>CAVNYN010271149.1:0-30597 GCA_963692815.1 Nyctanthes arbor-tristis
TGGATTATTACTAGTGCAGTAGTGTAATTTTTATTTTTTAATTATTATCAAGATCTTGGAATGACACACGAAGAAAAAATGGTGACTAGGCAATCACAACATCAACAAAATCAAGAGTCCAAAATATTCTATGAGCTGTCAACTTTAGTTCTGAATATTATCCGGTCACCGCCGATGACGCTAGATTTCTCTGAAGAGACCCAACGCGGCCATCATTCGGGTAAGGAGACAGCCGATGATGCAGATCGGAAGAGCGTCGTGTAGGTTCGTATCTCTGCTTCTTAGGGATCTGGTTTTTTGTTTTAACCAAAGATGTGGGCCCCATCAGTGCTATATGGGCAGATTTGGTTCCAAATTGGAACCATATCTGTTTTTATAGAAAGTCTCGTAATTTTGACGGTTTCACTAATTATTATTGTTATTTTTTTGTACATTATAGGGGTAATTGTTGTTCGAACCAAGTACTTTTTACTTGAAACGTGAGAAACATAATTATTGTAGGACTTGTTTGAACCATTTATTTCCATTAATTTTTTAGAATTTTAGAATAATGTAATTGCAGCCCCTTTAACCAAAATAAAAATAAAAATAAAAATAAAAAACATAAAAAAATAAAAGGAATTCTATATCTTAAATTCCATTCAATCTGTATCTACTATCTATATTATTATTATTATTATTATTAATTATATATTAAGAAAAGCAATTGTTATTTTCGAATCTTTTCCCTGCCCAAAAAATTCCAAAATCCCCCATTTTTCATTTTATTTTATTTTTCCCTTTTGACTCCTTGAACCGATTTTTTTTGGAAAACTACCACTTCTATTAACACCTTAATTGGAACATTTTTCTAATGTAATATATCGAGCTCTGAATTCAGAGCCTGATTTGTTACATTAGCCCAATTGTTAATTGGAAACTATCTAATAACTTCTTTTCAATTATCCATTAATAATATGTTAATTTGGAAAACTACCCACAATTATATTTTTCTTTATTTTTTGTCCTGTAGAAATATTCAATTTTTTTAGTAAAAACATTCAATTTTTTTTTTTAGTTTCTTCTAATCAGTTTTTACACACTTTTTGATAATTTCTCACACATTTTCTTCTAGAATTAGTTTTTACACACTTTTGATAAATTCTCACACATTTTGCTGACTACCATAAATATATCTGCAAAATATTTCACCTTGAAATTTGCTTTGCGTATTGAAAATCTATTGCCATGACAAATAAAGGGAGATTTATAGACCATTTAATTTGGCTTCATTCATTATTTTGCACACCGTTTTGGTGGGCTATGCCATTATAGCTTATAAACAAACATAATACAATATAACATTTATTTAATTTTTTTGACCTATTTGTTTTTAAAATTTATAATAATTTTGTTGCAAAAAATTATAATAATTTTGTTTTATGTTTTAAATTTCTTAAAAATTGTAATACAATATGACATTTATTTAATATTCTTTCATTAGTCTCTTAAGTGTTTTCAAAGTTAACATTCTCTAATTAGAAAAAATATATATATTAAAATCAGTAATTTTCATGCATAAACTGGCGATTCAATGTTTACCGCAACGTAATTCGTGCGGCTTATTGATGCACTTATGCAATGTATGCCGAAATTGATATTATAAATGGAGTGATTGTTATTTTTCCAAATTTGGTACTCATCTCAACCAAGTAAATTAATTATTTTTGTTATTCAAAGTGTTGCTTTGTTCATTATTTCTTTTTTACATTTAGTTTAAGTGCATTATAGTTTATCAATGAAATTTGATCGTGTAACACATTTATAGTTTGTCAATAAAATTTAGTCGTGTAATACGGGTGAAATACTAATGAAGAGAAAAGTTCAAGACGTGGCCCAGGACAATGGGCTTACTATAGACACAAAGGCCCATCAGCCACCAAGGAAAAATATGAAAGGTTTTTGAACCCAAAAATAAGTATCAGAGCAATTTTCAAAAATTTAGGCACCCCACGCCTCCAAACCCAACGTACTCTCCATCCCACCATCTTCATCTCCGTCTATCCAGCGTACTCATCTCCATCTATCTGTCTTCATCTCCACCATTGAAATCGCCGCCGTCATCGCACCAATATTATCGATTTCACATCTTCAACCATCATCGCACCATATCTCCATTAACATCATCTTCCGCATCAATTGCCGGCGACAACGATTTGAACTCAGATTTCATATTGCAATCTGATTCAGACGCCGTTCATGTTGCCACTTCAATTAGATCGCGATGCCGATCTAATTTCACACCCGATCAGTTTCTGTATTTTACGTTTTTTTTTACTTGGCCCGGCGATTTAGGTGGTTGGTT
Source organism: Nyctanthes arbor-tristis (assembly GCA_963692815.1). NCBI lineage: Eukaryota > Viridiplantae > Streptophyta > Magnoliopsida > Lamiales > Oleaceae > Nyctanthes > Nyctanthes arbor-tristis. The sequence continues at coordinate 2,345 of CAVNYN010271149.1, forward strand.
GGTTTGTATGGGTGGTGATTGTTTGTATTAGCCGGCGTTTGTGGATTAAGAGTTGATTTTGATGGTTGTTTTGTGTGTGGCCGGCGGTTGTGGTGGTTGGTGTAACTTGGCCGGCGAGTTAGGTAGTGGTTGGTTTGAATGGGTGGTGATTGGTTGTATTGGCCGGCGTTTGTGGATTAAGAGTTGATTTTTATAGTTGTTTTGTGTGTGGCCAGCGGTTGTGGTTCAGCGAGATCGGAAGATGTGTGTTGTGACTCACTGTTTCGGTGAGTTGTTGGCGTGGTGTGTTGTCCTTTGATTCAGTATTTCTGTGAGTTGTGGTGGAGGTGTGTTATAACTCGGTATTCTAACGAGTTATTTATAGTGTGACACAGTATTTTCACGAGTTGTTGTGATGATAGTAGTGTAACTGGTGGTCTCGTACCATTTTGTGACCAATAGAAGATAACAATAATTGGTCACAATGGTCACAATCTGACACTTGACTTTTCCCCAAAAAAAATTCTTATTATATTTTAATATTAAAAATTGTGTAAAAAAAAGGGTATTTATCAAGTTATCCCAAAAGGAAAAGGGAAACCCCCGAAACTGAGCCTGCTCCCAAAAAATAAAATAATCTGAAAAAGAGGAAAATAAGAAAAGAGAAAACAATCGTAATTAAACAACACAGAAGATGACCAATGGTACATGGAATGGAAGAGATAAATATCCGAGCGGATCAAAACAATCTTCCAAGCCAACCTCCACTGAATCATAGAGTAAATTCAATATCTTCATCACAGAGAGTTTCACATCCAATTTTTCGAACTCAATCAATTCTAAAGGCAACCACATATACTGGATTTTCTCTACGTATGTTCTTCATGATGATCCTACGATCCATGATGATCATACGGCCGAGCTGGCATTTCAAAACGAAGGGGAAAATTTGGAAAAGGTTGTAAAACTTCATATGCACCCCACAAAAAAATATTGCTTACACCTTAGCCAAACAAGCACTCTGAACAACGTCAAATATATCAACAATTAAATGGTCCATTGGGAACTTAAAGCAAAGGTTATGGAGACGGTCTCATAAACATGAACATTAAATAGCGGATCAATAGCTTCACAAGAATAACAAGATGACGCAGTGAAACGAGAAGTAACAAAGAACATGCCAAATTACTAGAAGTTACCAAATTCCAGTCTCTACTGGAGTTTTTGTAAGTGGAAGCTTGAGTTTCTCACTCTTTACATTGACACAAGCCCTAACCAATAAATCGATCGATTTGTAGAATCCAACAAAGTGTTTGACAATTCCCTCGGATTATAATCTGGATTATAATCTGCCACACGATATCATTTCATTGGTTTTACTTTTTTCAAAAAATCAAAAAGTAAAAATCAAGCCGTAATTTTTTACTTTTTCAAAAACCAACTAATAAAATGATGCTACGTAGTAGATTATAATCTGAATTATAATATAAAAAGTTGCCAAACACTTTGATGTTACAAATTCCTTGGGCATTTACCACTCCAATACAAATTGTAATTATAATTGTACTTTGAAAAAAAGAAAAAAAAAATATGACGGCTATGTTGAGATGCTCATCTACTCTGCATCCATTATAAAACAAGAAATAATTTAGAATTTCTCATTATTCTTCATATTTATAATTTTATCTACCACTAATTTGATATTTAATTTTTACAACTATATTTTTTAAATATTTTTACATTTTTAATACACATTCAATCTCTCTACTCATTGTAATTTCTCTAAATTTGGACAAATAATAAAAATCAAACGCGCTCTTAATCCACCTTAATGAACTAGCATTATAAGCTTGAGATTGAAGATTACAAATAGCTGAGTAACTAAAAACCAACATAGCTTTGTAACAATATATGGAGTACATAAAAGAAAGTTAATTGGTATTTATTATGGGATTAACATGTACATACATATTGCTTGCAGCCCTTTCTTTTGCTGAAGTAGAAGAAGGTGTGGGGGGGGGGAGGGGTAATCTTTTTCATTAATTAAAATCCCATTAAGCAAGTAGCGGAGCCTGATTTAAAAAGCTAGATGAACGGGCAGACCTATGGGGCGGTGGTATGGGAGGCGGCCTATTTCCAATAAATCCAGAACCGGACCGTTTTCCACTCAAAAGTGAAGAAGAACAAGGCCTTCCAGCTGCACTACCAGTCTTATTTGCCACAAGCCTTGAAGAACTTTTGCTCCTACGAGGGCCATCGCCATCTTCTTCCCCCCCGTAACCTTCCAAGAACAACCCTCCATAGCTTCGACATGACTTGAGCTTCTTATTGTACTGATTCTCTGGCTTTGCAAGGTCTTCTAATCCCCTCACATTGGACAGAGAAGTAAATGACTGTGATTTTCCATTGTAATATTTGGATAAACCTCTCCTGCATATACATTAAAACATGACCGAATAAATTAAGAAATGGCACAACAAAGAACAGGCCTGGAACTGGATTTAAAACACATTGAAATTAAGTTAGTTATTGTAACATACTTGACGGGGAGACCTTCGAGTAAAGAGGACATGTCTTGCAAAGGCTGGAAATTAGAGGATGAATCCGAACCCGATGAACCACATGTAGGAGGAGAAGAAGAATTCACTTCCTCAAATAAATCTTCAGATTCAGATGAATCTACCGCACTGGACGATGAAGAAGATGACACCCCGGAATCCATACGTTCTTTTTTATTATCCATTAGTCCTAATGTTAGAATTCTTGGTTGTCTCTCAGCAAACCAACAAACAGCAGTTTATCTATATATCGCTTGGTTTGAATTGGACGGGCTGGCAATTACAGGATATTTGATGGATGAGTTCATAAAGGGTTTGGGGGCAACTGGCCAAGAACATATGGACAGATGGATAAATAAAAGATAAAGGGCAAGAGGGAGAAAGGAGATAAGGGTCAGGACAATAAATTACAAAATTCACTATCAAAATATGCAACGTACAAAGATTCGGCGTTATCCCTTTTCCCTACTTTAGCCGGCCCCCAAATCCGACATCATAAAATAAAACTGGAAAATGTACAAGTTGACGAGCCTTTCTGCTGGTAATTTCAAGTGGTTTGTTGGGAATCTCAGGAAATCACTACTTTTTTTTTTCTAATAATGCGAGCTTAACAAGGAGGTCTGTCTCAGTTCCTTAGAAAAATTCATATTTGAATTAAGGTTAATTCAAAAACACACCATAAAATCGTGGGAGTACAAGTTTTAGGTATAAGTGAGCATTATCAATGAGAAATATTTTAAGTTGCCTAGGTAAGTTTAGAATAACCATCTAATGATTTCTTCATTGAGTTATATTAAGAATTATTATTATTCTTATTATTATTATTATTATTATTATTATTATGTTAATTCTATCTTCTTACCCGCGGTCGACGTGCTTATTATATCAATTGGTTGACATATAGTAATTAGGGAGTGATATATACAGTAATATATAATAGGGGGGAGGGATGATATTTTCCTTATTTACGTGTTGAATGAAAATGGAGCAAACTATAGACTCACCACCTCAAAGTGACAAATCACCTTGTTGTTCAATGGTTGTATCCCATCCCATAAAAGTATATAAAATAATAATGTGACCGTCTTACTGAAATCTTGTGACTAGTAGCAATTAAAAGGAAGCAGTGGTAGTAAATATTGCTCCATTACCTTTTCTTTTATATATTATTAGATGGAGTATATTATTTTGTTGCTTTCTTGCACGCTCATTGTTTACTTCCAAAGCCAGCACAGAAGAGTTTCCCTTGGGCGCATAGATTGTTTGCTTATTATGCTTCTTTACATACATCCAAGAAAACTCGTACCTAACTAAATTGTCTTTTTAACAACTCAAAATTTACAAATGGCAATGATCTGTTCAAGGCAGCAAAAATTTCCCAAGCATCTTCTGCATATGGATATGGTGAAGGGCTCAACCACGACCCCACCAACGCATCTTGCTCTGCAACCGCTCCCAACTCGGGCAGGTAGTTGAGGGACTATAATGCTGCCCTGCGACTCAGGCCACCTTATGGCAATTTTATTATAGTAAAAAATGTTAAAAGTCGAAATTTTTATGCAAGACGAAACCTAGTTTACACGTGTTTATAATGTTCTAGAATTGTTAAAAGTATTGTTACCATGATGCTTAGATTAGGTTTTATTGAATTATATTCATATATGTAAGTAAACTAAGGAAACTACCTTAGAATTTCTAACACTTTCTCTATTGTGCGAGATTTTACCTCACACTGTAGATTCTTTATATAACTTGACTTGTTTAAGGGGTACATTAAAACTATACATGTACATGTGTGAGCTCATTGTAATAATGTGAAAAGAAAAGGATGATATGGCCTGTTAAACACAAGCAATCAGCTTGCAAGGTTCTTCGCCTATACGAAAGTTATGTTCGTTTTTGCACCCGAGTTAATTGAAGTTCAACATATTGTGCATACACGAATCCACTTGAAGAGGACGTTGAATTAAGTCACTGGACAGAGGCAAAATTTCTGACTTTGTGGTCGTGATTGTCCGAGAATAAAAAAACCCCATTTAATAGTGTATAATAGAGTCATTAACAAGGAAAAACAATCAAAGCTCTTTTCCATCCATAGAATTGTAAGACACCACCTAAAAGCCAAGTATCAATTTGGCCAAAATAAGTGATATCAATATAATATACCAAGTCAAGAAAGAAGTCGTGTTTGGCGTGGCTCATCGAACAATTATGATAAACATATTGCTTCGAAACGAACCCCCAAAAATTGCTCAAGGTCCGTTATTTCGGCTACCATTTGGTTGTGACTTTTTAACAATAATAAATCCAATCACTAGCTAAAGCCTATGGATAACAAAACTAAATTGAATCCCACATTACCATTATTGCCCTGGATTTATTAAGTAGCAAATACTTAACAATCCTTCACATCATAAAAATATATAAATGGCTCAGTGAAATTGGCATTGTTTCTTGCAATTGAACAGCTATTTTTTTTGAATTCCAATATTACCCCTAATGCCCTTTTCCTAAAATCGTTTCCTGGCCACAATTCCACCAATACTCCATTTTACTCTCTCCTAGATCGTTCACTCCCAGAAGGCAAAAACCCACTGGAAGAAGATACATAGGTAGCAAGAAGACCTTCTCTCTCTACCTTCTAGAGGGGCCGACTTCCTCCGATGCTGCAATTGGGGCTTGAATGCACGGCTATTTCATCTATTTCTGCTCTTCTTTGCTTTCAGTTCTTCGAATTCCAGCTTATGGAGACAATAGTGGAACTGTGGAATTCTTTTTCTTTGCACAAGGATGAGGAAGAGGTGGCGGTTTGGATGAGGAGATGACCACGACCGATGTTCGAGGGTGCTGTTTGGAACCTCTTAACCCGAATACCGTATCATTGCGAGACTTTCACAGAAAGCAAAAACCCAATTAATATAATTTCTACCATAATCTGGAACGAAAGGCTCTTATTACCCACGTATTATTGTTTTTCATCTGCTAGAATTAGATTTGTTTTACATTCAATTTGTTCTTTAGCTCCTCTTTTTTCCTCCTTGCCGTTCTTCTGTTCATTTTTCTTCTACGAGATCGATCGACTTTACTTTGTGTGTTCTCAAATTTTTCCGGCTGTGTCTGTGGGTTTCGTTTTTGTTTCAAAGGTTTTCAGTTTTTATTCGTGAGTAATATGCAAGAGTGGGTCTGAAATTTTTTGCTTATTTTTCTTTTCTTTTCTCCAATTGTTCATCTGTACAGAAGTTTTGAGCTTTTTTTTTTTATTGGCATAATTTTCTTTTTTTGTAGTTGTTTTGTTATTCAGGCTACTTTGGGTGTATAGACAGATTACTTGATTTTTTCTTTGTGCGACGTGGTGTCCATCTATGGGACCATGCATTGAGGTAGCTTTTTCGTAGCCTTAGAAATCTTGATAATTTTTAGCTTTCCAATGTTTTAGCCCTGGCTTTAACCGCTCCTTCAATCCTACAGTTCTTTCTACATGTTTTCTGTTTGTCTGCTAACAGCTTTTCTGCACTCTCACTATTTTTTATACACGAGTTCAGAATTGCAATGTTTTAAACTTGTAGGAAATGCCTGTTGATTGATCCAAAAGGGCATCCCTTGCTACTTGCTGAGCCATGTTCTAATACTCAACAACAAAGAGAAAAGTAAGTAAAATTCTGAACTCCTACAAACTGTTTCACTTGTTATGAATGTGTGCGATCAAATTCTGAGTTGAAAAGAAAAAAGAAGAAAAAATATTTCATAGATTTTATGTTGATATTTAGAGCTCAAAAGATTAATGTAAATACTAAGTCTTTTTATGCCATTGATCGTGAAGGTCTTGATTCACCTCTTTATTTGTAAATTTTAATTTCATGCATGAATTTTTCTGTCGTGTAATTTGTTCTATGACCTCTTTATGGGATTTTTGGTAAAAGTACTAAAGTAGTTTTCATTGACGCTGCCATTAATGAGAAAACATATGTCAAATTTGTATCTTGAATTCACATTAGTTATCTGAAGGTCAAATATTAATTTCATTGCCTAAATAAATCTTTATCAAATTTCTAACTCCTAGACTTGAAGATGCAGAGGATTGTAGCTTTGGCACATAAGCTATCTTTAATCTTTTTTTTTTTTTTTTTGGTTTTCCATTTTTTCTTTTTTTTTTTCCACCTTTTTTCTCCTTATCACATGTCGTTGTTTTTTGTCCCTCACCACTGTCTTAGATTCTTGCCTCCCTGTTGTCATTGAGCTTTGCCACTGTTAGTTTCAGGGTTGGTAATATCTTTTCCCTTGTGAGTTTCTTTTAACTTTTCTTTCCCCATCTCTCTCAGCTATTTAATTTATTGGAGCTTTTCGTATGTGTTCCTGTCAGTTTTTGGAGTAGTAAAGTTTCTATATGTTAGAATGTGAAAGTTTATTGTCAATTTTTAACAATTCGTAGTTGTGATCGAAATTTGTACATCTTTGTGGAACAGCATATGGGAATTTGAATAAAGAGATTGTGGCTGCTAAGTACAAACATAGAAACCGTAAATTGATATTTGATATGAGTATTTTTCTGTTGTTTTTTGTTAAAATTAGGTGATTCTTTAAATTTACTTGATGATTTAGGGGAGCTAAGTTCCCTATCAAATGAGTTACGAAATGAATAACACACTGGTGTTTTTCGGTAACTACTGCTTTGGTCGTTTTTCCTATCAACTGCCAATTAATTGTATTATATAATCACTATGATAACACCTTGATCAGAAATATTAAGATTTATGTGGAAACTGACTTTAAAATTGGCTGCTGCAAAGTCCAAGTAAGCAGGTCTCTGTTAACTATTTTACATCTTTTCCTTTTAATTATTGATTGTGGGCTTTGTTCGGATCGACTTTTTGAAGCTTCTTGCCATGTCATGTGCAATCCATTTTTAGAAATGAAGGCATAATCTAGATTTCTGGCCTGGTTTTCATTTTTTCCAGTCGATCTAATTATTGTGGCCCTGTTTCCATAACCCTTGTTTTCTGTTTGCTTTTCATTTTTTGCATAACCGACTTGGTGGGAAGGATATCATTATAGATGCCCCATGACAAAATTTTCATCTTTCGAGGGGCTTTGTTTTTCCCTACCTTATTGCACCAAGATGGGGAACTCGATGGCCAATGCTCTTGGTTATCAATTCCCACTTTAGCAGCAATTTATAACCACCTTGGAATTCCTTTTTTTTTTTTTTTTTTTGACACCACCTTGGAATTTTTTAATATGCATTTTCTAGATGGGTCCTGCGAAATAATGAAAATGGTGACTTATTATCAAGATGGCACTTAAGATATTTGCATAAACTTCAAGAATTTTCCTTGACATTATACTACTTCAAATGAAGTTAGTGACATACTGACATTTTTAAAACAAGTTGATGGATTTGAATGTGTTCTGTGGTTAGGAGTTTTGAAATCACAATAAAAGATTATGACAAACAATGTGTTTGAGGATTGTTTGCTTCCATTCTTTATTATTATCATAAATTTTAGACCTCTATTGTATCGGTTGAGAAATTTTGATAGATTGGCTACAACTATTATGCAAGAAATAAAATGTTCAAGTTTTACTCCAATTGCTCTAATCTTGTTCTCTATCTCATATGCATATTTCACCCGAGGAGGTAGATAAGACCTTGGAATTGCTTTTCGTGGAAGCTATAGTTCGTCAAATCATGGTATGTATTTTGGGCATGAAAATGTTCCAATTGCAAGATGTAGAAGGCTGCTATAACTCACTAAGCATGATAAATGCTCCAATTGCAAGAAGACGTAGAAGGTTTCCAAAGAGTCAATTGGCAAAACCTTTCCATCATCCAACAATGGTATTGCATAAAAGAATAACTCTTAAGGTTTATGGCTTGTAAATATTTGTGTTCATCATCCTGTATGGATTACGTGCACTTATGGGTTTTTAGATTTTCAATGCATTGACTTTTCCAATTCTATACATTACCTGCAAAGTCCACATATAGGTTATGAATCCGATTAGAGGACAAATATTAGTTTACATTTTAGACCATTAATTAGTCGAATTTTGCACAAAATAAAAGTGTAATGACGGGCAACTTACACGCTCCACTAGTGATATCTAATAAACCTGTAAACAAAACACGAAGTTTAAGGAGAGTGTATTCATTTGGGACATTTAAAGATTTTTGAGGATTTATAAAATTCTGAGGTATTCAGTTTAGACTTTTCAGAACTCTTTAAAAATCTTGATGTATTTAATTGGGACTTTTTAAAATTTTTAAAAAGTCTTTAACAGTCACAAGGTATTCAATTGAGACCTTTCAAGAGTCTTAATAAGTCTTTAGGTATTTAAACTGAATAGAATTTTGTGAGATTTTTGTGAGATTTCTTAAATTTTGGGACTATTAGAGGATTTATATGTAAAATACAAAGAAAAAATGTTTTTAAACGTCTCAACTACACCTATGAGATTTCTTAAGACTATTTGAGCTATTTTTTAAAAAAATTAATTTCCTTTCTATTTTTCTTTATCGATCTTCCACCATCTCTACCTATGAATTTTTTTCTATGACATACCCCATCCCATTCCCCACTATCTCAAGATAGGGTATATGGATTCTTGTCTCTTTCTTTTTTTTTTTCTTTTTTTTTTAACTAGTTCACTTTTTATTCTTATTTAATTCTTATATATTATTTATTTTTTTCAAATTATTATTTTTTTATTAAATGGGAATAGAGGATGAGTCACTCCTACATCACTCTGACACTCCACAATATAGTTTTTTTATACCATTTAGGCGGGATTTTATTGGGTTTCTGGTAGTTTCTTTTTCCTTTCTTTTCTGTTTATATATTGCAAGTGTTAATTTATTTTATTTTTTTATCGATTAGATTAATAATTGTTTGGTTACCTCAAACATTTTTTTTTTACTCATTTCCATAGACTGATTATTATTTTTTGAATTTTATGTGTTATTAGTTTAATTATTGTACAGTTAGGCTCAAAATGATGGGGCGACATGTGATAAGATATTTTCATTTACGCCTTGTTTTGCTAGTTCCTTGTCCCAATTTTATTTTCCTGCTTATGTTGGGAGAGTATATGATATTTTATTTTTTGTCATACAGTGATACTAAAATTATGAATTATATTTTTTTGGTTGTAGGTACTTTATAAAAAATTTTTACTGCCAATTTGATTTTTCATTTTTTGAAAATAATTTTATTGATATGTAATTACTCATTTAGAAAAGCTGTTCCACATAATATTATATATTATAATAATTTTTAAAAATTAAAATGAATATCTAAAGTCTCAAAAAGTCTTAGAAATTTTTTAAATAAAAGTCCAGATAAGTATCCTACTTAAATCCCCTCAAATCCATAAAAGTTTAAGAAATCTTAAAAAATCCACAAAAGTCACGCATTAAAAAAGGTCATTAAAAGTCTATAGAAGTCTGAATTGATACAACCCCCTAAAGTTTACAAAATAAAAGGTATTCGATAAAAATGGATTTACACCTGGTTAAAAACCTGTCACAAAAATTAGACTACAACTACAATCACCAAGATTGTCAAGCAATCAATGCTTAAAATACCAAAAAAGAATAATGAAGAGTAATCCACATTTCATTACTCACCGATCGCTCACCCAAAAGAAAAACATGTAAAAGATTATGCGATAAATATTCTTATATCTCATCTCACTCAAAAAAAGCACACAGCCTTTACCTAATGAGATAACCCGAGCTAACACAAAAGATCTCTACCTGGCTAGGTTTTACAAATAAGGAAAACATATCACCCCAACAATATTTAGACATCAATGCAACATGATTAACAATAATGCATTTAACCAAAACAAATGCAATATAATCATACATGCATTAGCAAAATTTTAAGAAGGCACAAAAATTGGGAAAACAAAAATGGCCAATGCGCAATATCATAATATGTCTCGCTCGAATCATTATTCGACGAGGCAACAACAACATTAGCTTATCCTTTAAATCCGGACACTCCCTTCTAAAGTGTCTCTTTTTGCTACAATAGTAATAAGTTTTACTTTTTGCCGATTTTCCTTTGCCATTTCTTCTATCATCGTCGTCATAATCATAATTTTTATGACACTTCCACTTTCCACCCCTTACCATATGCACCTCGCTATTCATTTCTCCATTCCTTTACAGTTTCATTTCTCTTTCTTTACTTTTCAAAGAGTCAATCACAATATCAGAAGATAGAGTATCCCTATCGTATTTAATAGCATTCTTGACATCTTTATACACATCAAGAATAGCGTTTAATAAAATGATAGCATTATACTCATCAGATATTGTTTCACCACAATTCACAATATCTTGAACTAATTTATTGAAAATATCAAGGTTGTAATCCAAATATTTGGAGGGATCAATTTTAAAACTAAAAAAGTTTTCCATGATAAAAATTTTATTTGGGACAGATTTTTCAATATATAACTTTTCTAATTCTTTGCAAAGATTTTCAGTCATTTTGTGTTTTCCAATCTTTTGCAAAACAGAATCAGATAAATTTAAAATGATAGAAAAATAGGTAATTTCATCAATTTCTTTTATTTTATTTACACTAACATCAGTGGCAAAAGAATTGTCAACAGCTTTAGAAATTTTTTATTGCAGATGGTCCCTACCTATGAATTTTTGACAATTTCACCCCTACATTTATATTTTTTTAACACAGTTCATCCTTTACGCTGAATTAGTCCCTTATTATAAGGGTTTTTTGGTCGACTCACATTTGAAATTAGAAAGAATTGCAAATAAAAGTTTTTAAATAAATTAGCATTATTGAAAAAATAAAAATAATTAAACAAAAAACATTTCTTTTGGGTAGAAAAGTAGAGAAAAAAATATAGAGGCGACTTGCATAGTAGTTTCATGTAAAAAATGATTGATTGAGATTACTAGTGAAATTAAAAAAATAAATAACTTGTAGCTTTTTCTTCTGTTTTTTATTTTTAAATACTTAATCTTTCTTCAATCAATAATTATATTCAGATTGGAGACTTTTTTTTTGTCTTTTTGCATCTTTTTAAATTTTAAAAGTATAAATGGACAATAACACCCTTTTAATAATTGACCAATTTAGTATAAGGATGAATTGTGTTAAGAAAACATGAAAGTAATTAGGAGATTGCTAAAAATTTATAGGTAGTGACCAATTGGACAAAACTGTAAAAAAGTAGAAACTTTTTTTGCTAATTACCCAAATTGAACGGGTAAAAGGGCGATGTCAGATTACTTAGTATTATTATTGTTTTACCACTCGTTTGTAGGCAAAAATGGAATAGAGAATCTTGGTCCCCTTTGAATTTGGAACCCACCGTTAGAATGTGTTGTCATTACTGTCTACTTGATTTGGCACCTTTGAGGTTAGATCATGAAATAATTCCTTCACCCAATAGCAAGTTTTCCATGGAGACCATGTGGCGCACACATATGCATCATGTCTTGCTGCATGTGCACGTTGTTTCTATAAAATATTTCCACTAATAGTACAAACTTTATCTCATTATAAAATCGCAATAGCAATATTCTTTCCAAGACTTGTCAATAATTTTTACACGGCATTGCCATGCTAGAATGCCAGAAAACATGCGTGTGCTGTCTCACTTATGAAAATTTAATATCGTTAACGATTTTATATTTGGGAAATTTTTATCAATTGGATGAAGTTGTATGAGAACTACAATAAGACTTGTTGACATAAAAAATCATCCATCAAGCCAACAATAAAGAAATCGTAAGGAGGGTGATGAAAAGTGGACATGGTAGTGTATTTTGAATAGATTTCTTGAAGTGACTTTCGGTGGATCAAACCCATAAGTGGGAATTTCATCATCTCCACCCTGCATAGTATGTTTCTTGGGATCTTTAGAAAAATACCCTTAAAATTCCAACTCTTTAGAAAAATACGTTAAAAATCCAACTTACCTGAAAATTACGGTAAAATTACTGAAAAAATGCGTATGGCCGCGTACAGCCATCATGTACAAACTACAAAGTGGAGGGCCCCCGTTGCTTCTTCCAATTTTAAGCGAGGGTAAGAATTTATAATATAATTAATTAGTGATGTGGATTTAATAGATCAAACGTTTGAAAAGTCATATTTGTATTATTACAGTTGGGGATCGTGCGTTACACAGTATCTATTAGAATTGTAAAAGAAATTTTACTAATAATAAATAAAATGAGTTTATAAGAATAATTATATGTGTTGACGTAATTTAAAATGTTTCATTAAAAATTAACATATTAATTGAAAGATGAACTTAACTAAAATTATTATTATTATTATTATTATTATTATTATTACTACTACTACTACTATTAAACTAATAACTAATAGAACTTATAAATTGAGTTCAATTAGAAAATTTAATATTTATTACTTTTTAATTTACTATAAGAAAATGATCTTGAATTGAAATTAATAATGTATGATCAAATGAATTAAATTATAAATTTATAAATCATACAACATTATTGTATTTGAAAATAATCTGAAATCAATCATTGGTTAAATAATAATATTACAACATAGTTTAAAAAAACAAATTACTGTCACACGTCCTACCATATTCTGCTACGTCTTGAATTTGGTTTATAACAAATGGTTGGTTCTAGATTAAAGCCTCTATAAATATTATTATTGAACTCTAATAATAACTAATTTAAAAATATAAGAATATTGAGAAAAAGTAAATACACAGTATAAAGTAAAAATTTACTCTAAATAATAATAACTAGTTAAACTACTCGTGCGTTGCACGGATAGAAAAAATTATTAAAATATATTATTGGATAGTTATACATAAATATGTAATATTTACACCCCGTAGAAAATATAAAAACATAAGTATACACTAATTGAATCAATAAGATCAATTGACTTAGTAATAGTAAAGTTCAAGATCGATTAAAAGACAACATATATCTTTATATATAATCCTTCGTGTATATATAATAATGGAGAAAATACCTATTACCGGCCTCATTTTAAAAAATTTTAATAAAACTAATAATAAATTCAAAAAAAATGTAAAATGCATTTAAAAAATTTAAATAACATTAAATTCACCAATACACACGGTAAAAATGATGAATTAATGAATTATGATGAATTAGAGTTTATTTTAGAATTGACATTTCAAATTTGGTATGTTAATGTATTAGTGAAAAAGATTAACAAACAAAACAAATGAGTAAAATGATTAAGGTTAAGTTGTTAAACACAATGGTCACAGGTTCAAGTCTTCTCTAAGTTCATTTACAAAATTTTTGTTAAAAAGAAAATGAGCAATTACTACAAAATTTACCAAATAAAAAAAGAAGAAAATCGCGGTACAAAAGGTACTGAGACTTAAGTGGATTAATTAATATATAGATTTGGTATGTTAACTTATTAGTGAAAAAGATTAACAAACAAAATAAATAGGCAAAATGGTTAAGGTTTAGTTGTTAAACTCAATGGTCACCGGTTCAAGTCTTATTCTCTTAGTTCTTTCACAAAATTTTTATTAAAAAGAAAATGAGCAATTACTGCAAAATTTATCAGATAAAAAGGCGGGGAAAATCGCGGTATAAAAGGTATCGAGACTTAAGTGGATTAATTAATATATAAATGGTCACATGTTCAAGTATTCTCTAAATTCTTTCACAAAAATTTTTTTTAAAAAGAAAATGAGCAATTACTTCAAAATTTACCAAATAAAAAGGCGAGAAAATCGCGGTACAAAAGCTATCGAGACTTAAGTGGATTAATAAATATATATATAGATTGGAATAATTTTACAAATGATATATTTATAATTTACTCTTACTCGTTAACTTGTATTAATGTTCACAATATATATTTTAATTTGACACTATAATATAATATATCATAATCACAAAAAGAATAAAAATAAACTAAACTTGTTAAATAAGAAATAAACAAAAAAGACCAAAAACACAAAAAAAGAAAAATAAGGAAAAAGAAAAAGCCTACAAAAGTGTAAATAGTGCTCATGAAAGTGCCTTATTTAATTATATAGAGATTTAATTTAAATATTATAAAAAATTTAGATATAGGAAAAGTCACCTTTTTTTTTTACAAAAGAAAAAATCACATTTATTTAAAAAATTACACATAAAAACTAAAAAGTTGTGTTCGTCTAAAAAAACACATATATATAACTTACTGTGATTTAATTATGTGATTAATTACGTGGATTAATCTCGACATTTACGTGACTTCTTAATTAAAAAAGTGACTTTTTACTTCCCTTCCAGTTTGGGCCCTCCCTTCCCAATCCCGGACCGCCGGTCGGCCAGAGTCTGCAGGCTGCAGCCGGTAGTGACAACTCTTCTGCCAGTAATCTGAAATTTCATTATGTAATTTTCCTTTTTTTGGGTGGCGCAACCAAATTCCAGAGCCAATACTTATGGGCCGTAATGAGCAAATTAGTAATGTAACAAGTAATTACTACGTATTATGTCTATATGCTTGTGCGTTACTTTGGTGAAGCCTAACTTCAACACCACCCATAGAAGCGATAGTGCTCCGTCCACGGCGTTCAGACTTCAATGGGTAAAAGTTGTGGAATTCTCCAGTTTAGACACTGACGGCGTATGTTTATTTAGGATAATTTTTCAACCATAGCACTTCAAGTTGTCAATAGAATTTTAATATATTAATTTTACTATTCTTTGAGAATTTTAATTGTGTGACAAATGTTTTTTCATTTACTATGCGCTAAAAAACATTTTATATATTTATTATACAGTCTCTTATATTCTAAGATTAAAACACAAGACACAATCCTTTAAGATTTTGATGGATATGCCTTTTTTTTTTTCCGACTTTCCCTTGAGAGGATCGTGCACGTTCATGTTGGTTAAATGTCATTTTTAAACTTTTTCTTTGCCGCGTCAATACTTTAAATGTTGGGGCCCATTTTTCAGAGCTCGCCTCAACCCTCGGTGACGATAAGATTGGCACTGTTCTCGTCTATCTCCCATTAGAATTTCTCAAAGAAATAGAGACCTAGAGGGTCTTTTTTAGCTCTTGAAAATGAAGTAAAAATGCTTTGTCAGGGTTGAGAGAAAAGAAGAAAAAGTTATGGCGGATCCCCCCACTTGGTGCTTGTCTGTACTTTATGTTCGAAGAGATAAAATGCAAATGAGAAAGTGAGCCCAAGAAAGAAATGGGCGAAAAAAAAGCGTTGTCTTGCTTCTTTGCTTAAGGGTTAAGTATTGAAATTGCTATTTGATCCCTTTGTTTCGTATTTAATTGTTTTTCGGGCAATATTCTTGGCAAGGATAGAGATTGCCCTTTATGATTATTTTGAGCATGTTTAGGCCCTCAATCCGACTTTGACTTTGACAGGTCACTGCATTGATTTTTTAACTGACTATTATTAGTTCAGACTTGTATTTTTAGGGAACAACAATAATGAAGTAGAAAAATGTTACAGCTATAAAAAAGAGGAGTACAATACTTGTTTTGAAATAGGTAGATAACAAGCCGTGCACTCGGCCTTCGTGGCATTCATAATCAAGAATCACTGGGCTGGGGTTGCTACATCAGAGTGGTACTAGAAAAACGATATTCGAACAACTTAAAAGTCAAAGCAATTCAAAAGCCATATCTATTGAGCTGCCCCCCTGTGCGTCCCCAAATTCACTTCCTCTGTATATTTATTTATTTATCCACTCTCTTAGTCACGGGAACCAACAAATTAACACGTAATAAATAGCTCAACTTTTTTGATCATTCTCCATCAGAAGCACTCGCATTGAGTTGAGTGTTTTAACTTCTAGTGACTAGTGATACTCCATTTTTCTGAACTTCTCCGTTTGGAGCTTTGGAGTAGAGGAAGAGATGATGGGAACTTATCTGGAGAGGAAGAATAATAAGAAGAACAAGAAGAACAAGAAAGAAGTTAAAGATGAAGGATTAATCGATTTGGTTTTTTCTTGGTCTTTAACTGATATCATGAACAAGGATCTTTATAGGAATCAGGTCCGTACTTCAATCAAATTTAAGCCTTTTTGCATTTTCTTTATCCTTCCTTAAAAATGCATGCTATAGAATTATATATATATATATATATATTCAGGACGAAGAATTTGCATCTTTCCAGGTTGAGCGAATTCCTGAGACATTCTCTTCGACCGAGCATTACTTCAGCTCATTCATTTATCCACTTATTGAAGAAACACATGCTGATCTGCGCAATAAGTTCACGACTGTGTATCAGGCACCTGTATGTGAAATAATTGCCGTAGAAGAACACAAGGATTTCAAACTTCCCAAGAATTTGTTATATGAAATCTCCATTAACAGACAGCGACCAGATGGCGAGGAAGACTATGAAGTGTATCAACCAGAGGGTTGCGATTTGATTGCTTTGACAGAAGTGCGTCCCAAATGTATTGATGATTTGGACAGGCCTGGAAGACGTTATACTATTGCCTTAGTTAAATTTATTCCCCTTGAAGATGATGAAGATGATGAAGAAGTTAATATTACGATCCTGTCATCAAATCCTATAACGTTTGAAGACAGAAAGACTGTTAAACTCTTTGCTGTTCATCTAACAAACTTGACTACGAATATACGCACATGGAATGCATTGCATGGCGAGGGAAATATGAATATAGTTAGATCAGTGCTGAAAGTCGATTCAACAGTAAGATTTAGTGTTTAATCTGTATGAATTCGTGACGTGTAATATGATAGTTACATATATTGTTTAGGGGGAGAAAAAAAAAAAGCCGAAGTTTTCATTGTATTGTTTGCCCATATTACTAGGGACCAGCCTGATTCATATACTCACTGTAACATTTTTCTGAATTTCTTTGCGTGCAGAAAGAGGTCAACTGTAAGCATTGTTTTGATGACGAAACTAAGAGTACTCATTTATCGAGATTAAGGGAAGTCATTGGCACTTTTGGCATGGATGATTCACAAGAAACTGCTATTCTGAATTGTATTATCACAAGAGCATGTCGTCATCAAAACAACGTGAAGCTAATATGGGGTCCCCCGGGAACTGGAAAAACTAAAACAATTGCATCTCTGTTGTTCGCCTTGTTAAAGATGAATTGCAGAACACTGACTTGTGCTCCGACTAACATTGCTGTTTTAGGAGTTGCAAAGAGGCTTCAGAGTATGCTAAGTGGTAGATTGTCCTACAGCACTTACGGACTTGGAGATGTAGTTTTGTTTGGTAACAAGAAAAGAATGAACATCTTTGATGATCATGAGGAACTTTATGAAGTATTTCTTGATTACCGTATTGCCGTACTTCTTAAATGTTTTGCTCCACAAGTCGGGTGGGAAGGTAATGTACTATCTATGATAAACTTGCTTGAAGATCCTAAAGGGAACTATCAAAGGTACTTGGTACAAAAAGAAAAGCAGAAAGAACATGGTAATTGTGATTCTGATGATGATACTGATGAAGATAATGATAATGGTGACATCATAGAAACATTGAGAAAGAAATATGTGTACGACATTGCTCTGAAGAAAAACAAGAAGAAAAGAAATAAGCGGCAAGAGCATTCCCGAAGAAGAAGTCAATTCAAGTCCGATGAAAGAAAGGTTATAAAACGTGATACTCCACGGACATTTGAGATGTTTATGAAGAAGAATTTCAACTTAATTGGTAGAAGGCTAATGATTTTCACATCAAGCTTGTACACTCATTTGCCTACTTCTTATCTTAAGCTGAAAGTGGTGCAGGACATGGTTAGAGTTCTTGACATGATCAAAACAATAAAATCTCTGATACAGAAGGTTTTTGTTGCAAAAGAAGATCTAACACTAGCCCTAGAGGGAAAGGGAGAAACAGGGGAAACTTTCAATGATTTGTTTAGGATCAGATATGAGTGCCTTGAACTATTGAAGTCCTTTTGTGACAAATTCTCTGTGCCTAAACTGTATTTAGAAGTCGAGGTTAGAGATTTTTGCCTAGAACATGCAAGCTTGATATTTTGTACTGCTGCAAGTTCAGCCAAAGTGAGAGGTGGTGACATGAGACCAATTGAGTTGCTGATCATTGATGAAGCCGCACAGCTAAAAGAATGTGAATCTACTATTCCTTTACGGCTTCCTGGTGTTCACCATGCTATACTTGTTGGAGACGAGAAACAGCTTCCGGCTATGGTTCAAAGCAAGGTTTCATTATCATCTTTAGTTCGCTTTCTTTTCTGTAATTGTGTTTTTCAAAGATATCTTTAGTCAGAAACATCTTGTTTGGTATCGACAGATATGTGAGAGAGCTGATTTTGGAAGGAGTTTATTCGAGAGGCTTGTGAGATTAGGACATAGCAAGCACCTTCTTAATGTTCAATACAGAATGCATCCCTCAATTAGCTTATTTCCAAATAAGGAGTTTTATGGTGAAAAGATTAGGGATGGACCAAATGTTAGGGAACCAGCCTATGAAAGGCGCTTCCTTAAAGGAAACGCCTTTGGCTCATACTCCTTTATTGACATGACCAATGGGAAAGAAGAATTTGATGACAGGCATAGCCTGAAAAATACGGTTGAAGTATCTGCTGTTGCTGGGATTGTATCCAATCTCTATAAAGGTAGTTGTTCTGAATCTTTGCCATATACCATTTTGATTCTGAAGTTATTGGTACTTGGGTACTTTCTATTATAGCTATTTTTTTCTGCAGAATGTGTTGCTTCAAAGCAAAAGGTTCGTGTTGGGTGCTTATCACCATACAAGGCACAGGTTTTTGCGATTCAGCAAATACTGGGAAAGCAATATAGTTCAGATGCAGAAGAGCAATTTTCAGTAAATGTCCGCTCTGTTGATGGTTTTCAAGGTGGTGAAGAAGATGTGATAATATTCTCCACTGTTCGAAACAATGGGAATGGATCAGTTGGTTTTCTATCTAATTGCCAAAGGGCAAATGTGGCTCTGACTCGAGCAAGGTACTAATAAGTAACCAAATTGGTTTCCCAAAAGTTTGATATATATGAATAAATGATTCTTTCTGCAGGTACTGCCTTTGGATATTGGGCAATAGTGCAACTTGACTTAACAGTGGTTCTGTTTGGAAGAAATTAGTTTTAGATTCCAAGAACCGAGGTTTCTTTCATAATGCTTTTGATGACAAAGACATGGCTCAAGCAATTACTCAAGCCTTACTCGAGCATGGACATTTTAGTTTATTATTTAACACAAACTCCATAGCTTTCAAAAATCTGAGGTGGAAGATTTGTTTCAGTGACGAATTCTTGAGATCCATGTCCAAGATTCAAGACATACATGTTCGTAAAGAAGTCCTTTCTCTTCTGGAGAAGATTTCAAGTGGCTGGCGGCTGCAACTTAAGCATAAAGTTCTCAATAAACTTGTGGGTGCTTCTTCTGAATTGTTGGAAATATATGATGTGAATCGGTTGTTGAAGTTGATCTGGACAGTAGACATTGTCCGTGAAAATGGAGACGATATTCAAGTAATCAAAATTTTGGACATTTTGCCAAGTTCTAAGATATCTTCATTGGTAAAGAAACTTGACGCAGTTTTTGGGAACTTTACTGTTAACTATATGCGCCGTTGCTTGTGCAAGCACACTGAAGGGTATGTGACTTCTCACCCTTCTTTTGAAATTACTTGAAAAACATATATTTCATACATGTCATATGCTAGAGCATTCTATGAGATGTATAAATTCAGTGATCAACTTCTGCAGGAACCTGATACTTCCAATGTCATGGCCACTGAATACTAGTACTAGAAATGCCCGTCCTGTCAATGGTGTAACAGATAAGTTAGTATATAGACTTGCTGCAGTTAGTTTGCGCGATGATCCATGAACATCAATGACAAGTTACTGGGTGAGCTGATGAACAAATTTATCAAATGCGGAAATTTCTTTTGTTTGAAAACACTAAAGAGTTATCTTTTAAACTAGTCTGTTTTTCTTTTGGTAAAACACCCACCGCATTACACCCATAGGAAGTGGTAGAAGTAGTGTTTGCACACGATATATTGGCTCTGCACCGGAGAAGTTTAAGCAAAAGGGGAAAAGGCCATCAGTTCTAATCTGTTTTGTAGATGGATGAGCATGAAGTTAACAACTGGCTGCATAGACTACAAATGATCTCCTAGCATACGTTTGGTGGGATAATCCCGCCAGACGCGAGGGAGATGATTGGATGATCCACATTTGAGGCATTTTTTAAATCAATTAATTAATGCTGAAGTAGATATTTGGACTGGGCTGCGGTTCTTCTGGGCCACTCCAGACAGGCCCATCTGCGGTGATTTAAGGGAATTTGGCGAGAAATTTGATTTTTTAGCCCTTTTCCCGAAATTTTCGTTATTTTTCCTGATTTTCTTTATTACCTAACTAGTCTTTCCTCCGGTGCGATGCATGAAAAAAATAACTTATAAAATACTCTAATTAATAATAAGTTGAATAATGAATTGCCAACAAATAGACAATATAAGTAAAAAACTGGTCACACAATAAAAAAGAATAGAATTGTTATTATCATACCCGTGTAGTGTATGATATCTTTTCAAAATTTTGATAAAAATTAGTAAAACTTTAAATTTTATGCCAAAAAGTATTAAAAAAATGAAGAAGAAGAAGAAGAAAAAACAAAATTCAAGTTTCTAATTTAAGAAATTTAGGGATCTAGAAAAAAATTTGAAAATTTGATTCACTTCCGATCTCATTTAAATTTGACAACTAATTAGAAGAGATTAAAGAAAGTTTTGTAATTGATTAACTATAATTAGGTCATCCAAAAATGCAATATTCCATAGAAGCAATATTGTAACATCCCAGAAATTTTTTTATTCCCAAAACCATAAAGTTTTGAAGGTGTTGAACTTCATTGTTGATGATAATTAGATAAATTGTATAAACAAATTAGCTGTTAAGTTTAGAATTTTAAGATTTAGACTTCATCTAACAACTAGAGTAATGAAAAGACCTCGAGTAACATGATTCAAAGTATAACGACTCATTTACAAGACAGTAAAAACCATAAGGATTCCTTGAGCAATAAATAAATGACTAGAATTTAGCCACATCAACCCCTAATCACGTGGTGCTTTAAATTGCCATTTGTTATGTTATAATTAGTGGAATTCAAAGGATAATTAAACACAATTTAATCCTACTAATTACAAAAAAAGGCCAAGGAGGGAGCAATTCACCAAAAACCTTTTCCAGATCATTCTATCTCCCTCTCGCCCCTCCATACAATATCTCCCACCCTAAATATCTAATCAAAGAAATAGGTAAGAATCCAATTTCAAATCTTAATTGTGGAATATTAAGATTTCCTGGACACTTTTCGATTTATGACAAATCAAGCAATTCTTGGACAATTAAGAGGTGAGTAACTAATAATTTGATTCTCTTTTAAGCATTCTTGAAGTTTCCATAAGATGAACTTGAATTTTGATGCATTGTTATGTAAAAGAAATTTGATTTATTGCATTTGAATAACTAGTTAATGCCCTACCCGTCTTGTTTTGCTATGTGATATGCTATGTGGCATTTCCCCGTGCTAGGAGCCGCATAATAATACGGAGGTGGGTAATAAATAGTGGGGCTGTGCAAACGGGTTTCGGTCCCAGTCTCGGTCCTAAAAATAGCAAGCCTAAATGGTTTCAGTCTCAGTTCGGGCTCGAGGGCTTTTCTGGGCTTGTAAAAAAAAATTTCTATAGACTTAGTAACGTAAAAATACATATAAACAAAATTTAGAATAAACAAATAGAAGAGTTTTATACGCAACAAAAGTATTAACATGCCTCTATAAGGTAGAAGCACTAGACTTACTTGTATTTCTCATTTTTTTATTTTAACAAATCTAAAATTATTAAATATTTGAAGTATATATCCTAAATTAGAAAATAAATGTAAAAATCATAAATATTATATATATTTTATAATTTTAATAATTTTATAATACAATTTTGATATTTTCATAAGGTAAAAGATAGATAATTCCTGTTTTATTATACATTTATAGAGATTAAATATTACAAAAATGATACAATTGTCAGAAATAAATAACACTTACAACTTAAAATAAAAGCAAGAAAATCAATTTCACATTTTTTACCAATAAGAAAACCACTTAAATAAATAAAAAGATGTATAAGCATAAATTCTCCACGTCTATATATAAATATATCTATATATATATTATATAATAATAGCATGTAACTTAAATAGAGTCAATAAACATATTCTAAATCCGAACAATTTTCTTTAACAAAATCCTTACAATGTTGCAAATTATAGTAACATTATATATTAACACAATTATTCTTAACTATTGCTTAAAAAATAATATAATAATGATGATTTTTAAAAAGTTTATTGGCCAAAAAATTTCAAAATTTAGTTGTATTGCTTTTAACTTTTTAATTGTCCCACATTGAAAGTTATGTAAAAAAGTAATATGATTGGAGCTTATAAATAAGATGAGTCTTTGTGTAAGTGACTATGTAAATGAAATTTTGTGGACTCTGATGCAAATTAAAAATTGTCTTGGTTCTTTATATTTAGTTTAAAGTTTAAATGATTGTCCCACATTGAAAGTTTTATAAAATCTCAAATAATCGGGGCTTATAAATAAGATGAGTCTTTTGTGCAAGTGACTATGTAAAGGAAATGGTTATGATTCTTGCCTCTTAAATATTATGAAAAGTGAAAATTGAGTTTCAATTTATATATTTAAAAAAAAAAAGTCAACCGGTCTTTGACCGGGTTTCCGGGTTTTAAAAAAAAACCGAGACCGGACCGGACTGGATCGGTCATTTTGGCCACAAAGCCCGGACCGGGACTGGCCCGTTCGGTTCAATTTCGGTCCGGTTCACCCGGTCCCAATTTTTTTACACACCCCTAATAAATAGTCTGGTGACTTGTCTTTGTGGTCTATGTGGAATTTTGGTAGGGGTCAACTGGAATTTAATTGTGGATCCACTTAAATAAATTGATATAAATTTTGTCTGCACCATGAGTAGTAGTTTAACTAGTGATAGAGCCCTCTTGTACATCCAAAAATTTTGTGACATTCCATAACTTATGATTGAAAATGAATTTTCTCAAACGAAAGTTGAATCAAAGAGTTTTGTTACTCATTGAGTACTTTGTACTCATTCTTTTTTCTACAATTTTGTGGATAATCCAAAACAAGATATTTGTCAAGCAAGCCGATGGTTGGAGCATGCCTGCACAAAAGAGTAGAGTTGTGCATATAGAAGGGAGCCGAACTTGGTGCTACGAGAACTCACTTTGGTTAAAATATATTATGTCCATCTCTTTATAAATATACATATATGTGTGTGTATACCTGTGACTTATAATATGTAAAACAAAATGAATGAGTAACTTTTGTAAGTTTACCTTTCAATGTAAAGGCTCAGAAATATAGCTAAAATCAATCAATGAGTTTAATATCTTTTGTGAATTAGAACAATTTATTCATTTTGTACGTCTTGTTCCCGTTATTCATATGAAGCTTCCGCTATAACATTTAATAAATTCAATAATAATGGATAAAATAGCCTGGGCGTGACAAATATACCATATATATTTCAACAATCAATTTAAATCTAAATTAAGTTAGCATCTACACTTGCTCCAGTTAGTTTGTGTGGTGAATCAGGAACATCAATGAGAATCTGGAGGGCGGGTCGACGAGCAAACTTATCCAATGCAATAAAAATAAATTCTTTTGTATTGTAAATACTAAATAGTTATCTTCTTAAACTAGTCTATTTTTCTTTTAGTAAAACACGGACCGCATTACACCCAGGGCCGGCACTGAGAATTTTGATACTTTGTGCGATAATATAAAATAGTGGCCCCTCCAATTAAATAAAGGCTATATTAGATAACAATAAATCTTACTCAAATTATTATAGTATTTTATATTAGAAACGACCATTTTTATTATGATGCCTCATTTTCTTATTAACTTGTTGGTTTTATGGTATGATTAGCCTCTTTTTTTTTTTTGGCCTTTGATGGTTAAAATTTAAGTTTCAAAAGTAGGCATTGTTTAATTTTTTAAAACAATCAAATACATTCTAATTCTTAATCCAATAACTCTCATTAAACTTTTTAAAATTTAGTGTCACAATAATGCCTATTTTTTTTAACAAATGGAATTCCAAAAGTTTTTTAAAAATTTTTAACATCCCACGTATATAACCAAAAAAAAAAAAAAAAAACTAGTGCTCTTTGGATGATGAGGCTCTGTACAATCGCACTATTTACACACCTTTAGAGCCACCCATGATTACACCCTATAGGAAGTGGTAGAAGTAGTGTTTGCACACGATGTATTGGCTTTGCACCGGAGAAGTTTAAGCTAAAGGAAAAAGGCGATCAGTTCTAATCTTTTTTTTGTAGATGACATTTCCATTTTTGCCGATTAGAAATTACTTCGGAGTTGGGGTCCCGCGCTGGGTTGGTTTGGTTGCGGCCACACAAAGGGTCACTATGCTTCCGCATTGGTATAAGATGTGATGGTTGAGCATGAAGTTAACAAATGGCTACATAGACTACAAATGATCTCCTATCATTATTCCGCCAGACGCACACATGACAGACCCCACATTTGGAGGATTTTTTTTATCAATTAATTAATGCTGAAGTAGGTATTTGGACTGGGCCGCGGTTCTTCTGGGCTGCTCCAGACAGGCCCATCTATGGGGATTTACGGGGATTTGGCGAGAAATTTGATTTTCCCCACTTTTTTCCGAATTTTTCTTTATTTTTTCTGATTTTCTTTATTTCCAAATTAGTTCTAGTTACCTACTTTTTTTTTTTTTTTATTAAAGATAGTTATCTCCTAATTTGAATAGGATTTTTCCCATCTATTTAGATACCAATTGCAATGTAGGAAAATTATGTGGGTTGGAATTCAAATTCGAATAGGATTATTGAACTATTCTAGGGTTTTTGAACGCATTATTATTATGAGTATTATTTGAAGTGAAGCGATTTCTCCTGAATTTAAAATCATATGGTTTATGGTGAATTGATTCCGCATCCGTTGGCAAGAATATTTCGGTCTTTTTATTTTTGTTACGGGTATTTGATTTGTGTGCGTTACTCTCACTTTGGGTACAAATTTTAAGCACTCATACATATTACTTTTGGGTTATGTTATATTCCCTTATCGAATCACTTGCTCGATTACAACTATTTAATACATTGGAAAAAACACTCTTACATTTAATTGAAATACATAGGTAAAAAAACACATACACCCCTACTAAGTCACAAAATAAGTAACTCAATAAGGAAGAGTAGCATTGACACGCTAAACCCCAAGTACCTCTAATCTGCTTGAAGTGTGACGTGCACCAACGATAAATTCTAACTAAAAGCTAAAATTTACCGTCAAGGCTCACTAATTATTCTAGAAAAATTTCGACAGCATCTCCTCTAATTTGTTAACAAACCAACCTGCATAACATCAAGAAACAAGCCTACCAACAACTCACAACATAAGAATCACAACTTCTCTATTTATAACACTTCACTTGTCAAGAAATATACTAAAACTAAGCAGGATTCACAACAAATACCCCAATGCATGCTAATAAACTTAATATGTTAAGTCTATAAATCATAATAATAACAAACTCTATAACAAGTTCTACATAGTGGCTCAAATTATGGAAATAGTAGGCTCGACCATAATGCGTTACCCAAACTCCAATTGCTACTTTCTAAGAAAGTCATTTAGGAAAATATATGAGCTAACAAGCTCAGTGAGTGAAGTTTTTAAATAAAGATGCTTTGGAAAATCATAATACAACTTTGCGAAATTTCGAATATTTAACCTTCATAATTTGAACTCAATTCCAGTATAACATGAATATTTATAAAAATCATCACATATTGGAAAACATCATAAACATCATTTCATTCTAACAATCATCATAAAATTCATCAACTTGAACTTATCTCACATCGAAACATTTATAAAATAATTGTCATACTTGTAAGCATCATGCAAATCATTTCTTTTCAAGATCATCATAAAATTTTCCCCAAAACGTATCCAACATCACATGATCATGAAATCAAGTCATACATGTGTAGACGTCAGCTTGGGCCATAGGTACCTTATGATCCCTTCGCCCCAGGAGGCACAACAATCACCTTGAACCATAGTTAGCACATAAGCCCCTTCGCCTGGGTGGCGTTCATTTGGTCAGCTTGAGTTATAGGCCTCTTCGCCCATAGATGACTTATTCATAATATTGGATACAAATTTGAGGGGTTTTCATGTATCATAAATCATGTTTTCAATTCAAATATTTCTTTAAAAATTGTAAAGCATCATTTCGCATAAAAATTCGTATGACTTTTCTAAAGAAAAAATCAACGTTTTGGAATTTCATAGAAATACATAATCATCATAAACACATTGTATCGTGAATCATACTTCAAATAGAACATTTCTCTAAAAATTATGAAGCATTATTTCATATAAAAATGCATACGAACTTTTCTTAAGAAAATATCATCTTTTGTGAAATTTCATAGAAATACATCATCATCGTAAAACATTACAAGTTCATGTGAAATCAAAGCATAATTCAATTTTCATTTAGAAAAAAAAAAAAAGAAGAGGAAATGCTCCACTCACGGCTACTTAGCATCCTTTCGTGTTTTATTTCCTTTAGATCTTTATCATTTCCTGCGATATTATATAAAATTCTACTTAACATTTAATTCTTTTCCATATCTCAATTCACACATATAATCTAATTCTTTACTTAAATTAAACATGAAACTTTCTTGGTATTATAATTTCTCTATTTCATTATATTTTCTTAGATTCATTCACTTTCCAATTAATATATAGTTGTTATTTTTATATGATTATTCTAGTCTTCACTACATCTTAGGAATCTTAAATTCCCTCCGTACATCAATATTAACTCTTTATTTTTAAACACAACTCGTAGCTTTTAACAAATTCTCACATTTGCTATTAAATATTCAATCATTCATTAAGTGCATGAATTCTCAACTTCACCAAATTCCTCAACCACCATGAAATTATTTCATAAGGTCATAACACCAACTTATTGAGTAAGAATCAGTTCAAATCTTTGCAACAAGGATTGTTAAGTTTTTCTCCTACTTGGCAATGTGATCTCAAACCCATTTTAAAATCACGAATGGTGTCGTATGCTTATGAAATTTTACTAAGAGGTAGAGAACTCATATAAGTTTATCATATATGAAATTGAGCTCAAGAAAACCACATTGGGAGTACGAAAATATTTTTTTACTTCTCAAAATCTGTTCTCCGAGATCGAAACTGACCAGTCTCACGAAATATGTCATAAAAACTCCTACCGATCTCCAAGTGCCGTCATTCAAATTTTAGATAATAGATAACTCATAGAAGATCATTTTTCAACTTGTATCTCGTTAAAATTCAATATATATTATCATTTATGACCCACCAAAGTTGAGAGACAGAAACTTCGTATATAATAATTCCAACCTTTAAGTCATTTTATTAAATTCATACATACATACTTGATTTCCTTGAATTCAATATTAACCTCTTATACTTCCCTTCATATAACTATTTTTGATTATACTTCATCTTACAATTTGTCATAGTATCATATTTTAAAGCCTCCAATACCCACTAAAATGAACACTAATTCTTAGTCCT
>CAVNYN010271152.1:0-13852 GCA_963692815.1 Nyctanthes arbor-tristis
ATAATATCAATGGTGAAAATCAACTTAAATGGTTCCTTGATATCATATATGTCCAAAAATTCAGCAGCAGCACCATCCAATTTGCTGAGAATTTCATGCTTTTGCTCTTGTCGCCAGCCGGCCGAAAGCTTCTCCAGAAGAGAAACAGTTTTGTTGTGAACATCGGTGTCTTGGATCTTAGACATTGATTTCGAGAATTCATCACAGAAACATAACTAAAATTCAAAACCGGGGTATTATCAGTACTATAGGGCCATCTAATTCTATTTACCAAACAACTTATATAAGCTATGATTTCTTTCTATTATAAGAAACAAAATATGACTCTACAAGAGTGTCCTTTGGGCAAATAGCGGTTTACCTTCCACTTTGCATTTCGGAACACTGATGAGTTTGTATCAAACAACAGATTAAGCTGTCCAAGCTCAAGCAAGGCACGAGTAATTGCTTGTTCCATATTTTTGTCCTCAAGAGCATTATAAAAGCAACCCCGTTCCTTGGAATCAAGAACTAAGTCCTTCCAAACAGAGCCACTATTTAGTAAAGTTGTACTATTGCCCAATATCCAGAGGCAGTACCTACAAAAAGTGCCATTTTAGCATCTCACCAAGGAATATATCGAATTTATACACTGAATAATTTTCAGCTAGCTAAATTATACCTTGCTCGAGTCAGAGCAACGTTTGTTCTTTGATAGTTAGAAAGAAAACCCACTGATCCATTCGCATTGCATCTGACAGTAGAAATAATTATTACATCTTCTTCCCCTCCTTGAAAACCATCAACAGAGTTAATATTTACAGAGAACTCTTTGTCTGCATCGGTGCTGTACATGTCTCCAAGTTTTTGCTGAATTGCACAAACCTGTGCTTTGTATGGTGATAAGCAACCAACACGAACCTTTCTCTTTGACACAAGAGATTCTGTAAAAGTATACATTAAAATCAATCAGCATAAATGAAAATTTTGATCTTACCAATACTTGGTAAGATTAACAGATAGATAGTGAGAGCTACCTTTGAAAAGGTTGGACAGAATCTCAGCGATGACAGACACCTCAACCAAGTTTTTCCTACTATGGCTGTCATTAAATTGTTCTTTCCCACTGATTACATCGATAAAGGAGTATGAGCCAAAGATCTTTCCTTTAAGGAAGCGCTTTTCATAGGCTGTTTCCTTAACATTTGGTCCATCTTTAATCTGTTTGCAATAGAACTGCTGATTTGGAAATAGGCTTATGGAGGGATGCATTCGATACTGAACACCAAGAAGCTGCTTCTGGTGCCCTAATTTCACAAGTCTCTCAAATAAACTCCTACCAAAATCTGCTTTTTCACATATCTGCCAACAGCAAACAATATATAAGTTGAGGGGCAAAAATTCATTTATGTTTTTATGTTAATTAAATGTATACAAAACCTGGCTTTGAACCATTGCCGGAAGTTGTTTCTCATCCCCAACAAGTATAGCGTGGCGAAGACCAGGGAACCGTAACGGAATAACAGATTCACATTCTTTTAACTGTGCCGCTTCATCAATAATCACTAATTCAAACGGGGTCATGTCTCCACTTTGCAGCTTTGCTGAACTAGAAGCGGTACAGAAAATTAAGGTTGCCTCTTGTAGACAAAAATCCTTAATTTCATAGTATTCAGTAAATTGTGGAACAGAAAATCCATCGCGGAGGAATTTCAGAACTTCAAGGCACTCTAGTCGGGTCTTATGCAATCTCAGTGTGCTTCCTGTTCCTCTCGTTCCATTTAAGGCTTGCAGTAAATCTTCATTTGCAGCACAAACATTATGGATCAAAGTTTCCAAATTTTCTAGCAAATCTAGATTCCTAACCATGTTCTTTACTACTTCCAGCTTCAGATGAGAGATCGGCATATGTGTGTACAAGCCTTCTGTACAGAAGAGTATTTGCGTTCTCAATGAATCAAATTTCTTGGACATAAACTCCTCAAATGTCCATATAATAACTCCTTTGTCACTTTCTTTCTCTTTCTTTTTCTCGCTCTCGTCCTCACTTTCATAAGACTTCAACTGATTTCTTTCTTGCAGAGACTCTTGTTTCTTCAATCCTCTCTTCTCGTTTCCCCTCAAGAAACAACATATTTGCTTCAACGATTTATTTCCCAAATTGTATTTCTCAATCTCAGACTCCGATACTTTTCTGTCACACTTCTCCAGAACTCTTGGCAATTCCTTTATTTTATGGTTCATCTGGTCCTCATTGTTGTCATTATCATCACTATTAGCCTTTTTCTCCTCTTCCTGCTTTTCCTTTTCTTTTAACAAGAAGTATTGCCTATACTGTTCTTTGGGATCTTCAAGCAAACCTATGAGTGATGCTATATTTGCCGTCCATCCAGAAAATGGCGCGAGACATTTATAAAGCACAGAAATACGGTTATCAAGAAATACATCATGAAGATCTTCATTGTCATCAATCTTCATCCGCTTACCATTACCTAATAGAACTACGTCTCCCAGTCCATACGTATCATATAACAGTGTACCACTAAGCAAACTCATCAGTTTCTTCACTACCCCTACTATAGCAACATTAGTTGGGGCACAAGTCAATGTCCTGCATTTCAATCTCAACAGAACAAATAACAAAGTTGAAATTGTTTTTGTTT
This sequence comes from Nyctanthes arbor-tristis, assembly GCA_963692815.1. Lineage (NCBI taxonomy): Eukaryota > Viridiplantae > Streptophyta > Magnoliopsida > Lamiales > Oleaceae > Nyctanthes > Nyctanthes arbor-tristis. Next base: position 2,643 of record CAVNYN010271152.1, read on the forward strand.
TTCCAGTTCCTGGAGGACCCCAGATAAGCTTTATGTCATTTATATGGTAACATTCTCTTGTTGAAATACAGTTTAAGATAGCAGCTTCTTGTGACTCATCCATTCCTAAAGCTTCAATGGATTCCCTTAACCTCGATATATGATTACTCGGATTTTGCTCAGCTGAACATAGAGCACAATTTTCTTCTACCTGCAGAAAAATTATTGAATCCATACAGAACAAAATTTAAATTCTAGCAAGGTAGTCCAACATCAGTTTTTCAAAAAGTAATCGAGTTCAAAACTTTTCATTAGATTTTACCTTGACATTTTTGATTCTCAGCACTGAATCAATTATCTTCATATTATCCCCGGACGAGTTGGGATGCAATGCCTGCCATATGCGGATGTTTGTTGTCAAGTTTGTAAGGTAAACAGCAAAAAGTTTTTCCTGCTTTGTGTTATCTTTCTTCTCAAACAAGATAGTCTTTGAAGACAGGACAGGAATTCTGGAGGAATCATCATCCTTCATGCCTAGAACTACAGCAATTGTATATGGTCTTTTAGGACTATTCAGATCATCAATTCTTCGCGGTTTGACACCTACAAAAGCAAACAGGTCTCCGATTTCGGGCTCATATGCATTTGCTTTCTCCTTGGAATTCAGTCTTTGCAGAATTATGGTGTACAAAAAACTATTGGGAAGCCTAAAATCTTTGTGTTGTTTCACATCAAATATCTCACTAACAGGGGCACGACTCAGAGTTATAAAGTTGGAGCGTAGATCAGCATGTGTTTCTTCAATAAGTGGATTGACGAATGACTTGAAATAATGAGCTGCCGATGAGAATGTCTCTGGAATATGCTGAACCTGTCAAGATTAATTGCATAGCATTTTGACGGATAAGTGTATGTTTAGTACATAGTATTGAAGTTTGAACGTAAATCTTAACATGTAATGTCTAGACATCCCTAACAAACATGAAATGCAAGTAGAGAAACAGAAAATAAACCTTGTTCTGGTAAAGATCCTTGTTCATAACAGCTTGTATAGACCAAGAAAATACCAACTGGATCAATCCTCGACCTTCGATTTCTTTTTTCTTATTTCCAACAGTGATCGTCGTTTCTTCAGCCATATAGACTTCACTATCACTCAGAGGCCCAGCTATAGGGATGCAATGGTATGTACTTTCCTTTTTTTTTTTTTGTGGAGTTATAAAGCTTTGAGTTTTCTTGCAGAAATGGTTTCAAATAGAGCTGACGAAGACGAATAGACTTGACGAAGACGAAGGGGAAAAAGCTCTTATATAGCCCAAAAGCTAAGGGGATGTTTGATTCAATTTATGGTAGTTGATTTATAAAGAGAAATTATAAAGAGGTGAAATGAGTGGTGTAGATTTAATAGAAGTTTGAAATTTGTGGTTATAAATGAGTAGTTGTCAAATCAATAGTCAAATCAGTGGTAAATGGGATTATAATGTGTTTTGTTAAAGAGTATCAAACAAGGGCTAAGTCCGCCTACTTTTCGTGTTTCAGTTTTTTTATTTTTGAATTTTCAATTCATTTTCAATTTTCTATTTTGAGTACTTATTTTCAGATTTTTAAAAATACGTTTACTTTTTCATTTTGGAAAACTTTTTCAAGAAACTTAAAACTAAAAAACTTGTTCTTTTTGATATTTTGAGAATTTATTTACTTGTTAAGTAAATTAAGTTATTTTGTTCTTTCGTTAAAAAAATTATTTTGTTCTAATGTATCATTACCAAGATTAAAATATAAAAGTTTGCTATAGTTTGTTATGAGAAAAAAGGAAATAAAAAAAAATAATAATAAAATTATTAATAATAATAAAATAAATTAACTTTAGAAGCATAAGACACATGAATAAAATTAGAGGAGAGAGAAATTATAGGATGAGGGACAAATGATAGTAAAATTAGAGGAGAGAGAAATTGAAATTCTCAAAATAAAGTATTTTCCTTGTTTTTAATTAATTATCTGTTTTGCTTAAAAACTCTCAAAACGACTTTTTATCATTTTCTGTTTTCTTTATAAAAAAATTTCTTGTTTTTCAAAATTCGTTTTTGAAAATATGAAAGTAAACACGTTTTCAATATTTTAAAAAAACTAAAAACTAAAAATGATCTCAGAACAGTAAAGAGAATATACCCTAAGATTGACACCTTTTCGTTCTCTCTCTCTTTAATAATTATTTGTCGGTAAGAGCACAATTAATGTCGGAAAAAACCCGAATCCTACAAACTCAAATAATGTAGAAAATTTGGGATGTAAAATGCTATTTTGGGGGGGGGGGGGGTTTTGGGGGGCGGAGGTAAATTAGGGGCTAAATCCCCAATTTTCCCCCATACACATTATTTGAAAATATATTTTTTTCACCTTAACGTTTTTCCCTTACATTAGTGTTGTTCTAACATCCCATCTCTCCCTCTCTCTTTCTCTCTCTCCCGTTATTTCTTTTCTTTTTCTGTTTCTTTTTTCTTTTTTTCGTTATCTTGTTTTTTGACAATATTTTCATATTACTTTTTTATTTTTTCACGAATTGTTGTAAATTGTAATTAATTTACGTTACATTTAATTTCTTTTTTATTTACTTTTTTCTTTTAGGTAATTAGTTTTATATATGTATCTTTATTTGTTTTTGGGAAAAGTTTTCTTTAATAATATATGAATATTGAAACACACAAATGTCAACTTCCTTATTAAAATTAATTAAAATAAAAAATACTTAATGTTTTCTAAGCGAGAAATTAAAGTTATTAGTCATGTCAACTATTTTAAATTAGTTTAAAATTAAGTTGATTTAAATTTTTATCACGTAATATTATTTTATTGGTTCACTATTTCTGAAAACTTAACTTCAAACTAGTTTAAATTGTTACCAAACACATTCTATATTATTTATGTGATACGTTAGTAACAAGTCAGTTTCTTTTAAACTTGATAAATAAATATTATAAAAACGATAAGGCTATATAAAAATGACATTTACTTTATCAATTAATTTTAAAAAGTATCAACGTGTTTCGGAAGGGAAAAAAAAAGAAATGAAAATTATCATTTTCCTTTAGTTTTTTCGGTAGTTTTCACTTATAATTCGGCTCCACCACTATCACTAGTCAGTAGAAGTTAAAAGACTCAACTCAATGCGAATGCTTCTAATGGAGAATGATCACCAAAGTTGGGCTTTTTATTAAGTGTTAATTTGTTGGTTCCCGTGACTAAGAGAGTGGAGAAATAAATATACAGAGGAAGTGAATTGGCGGGTGCAGAGGGGCAGCTCAATAGACATGGCTTTTGAATTTCTTGACTTCTGAGTTGTTCGAATATCGTTTTTCTAGTACCACCTTTGATGTGGCAACTCAGCGGTCCAGCTATAGAAATGGATCATGCTTTGAATTTGATTGTCGGACTCTAAATTCAGAGCCCGATCCGTTTCTATAAAAAATTTAGCAACCCCAGCCCAGTGATTCTTGATTATGAATGCCACAAAGGCCGAGTGCACGACTTGTTATCTACCTATTTCAAAACTGAGTATTGAAGTACTCAGTGAGTAACAAAACCCTTTAATTCACCATTCGATTTTAAAGATTTATTTTTTCATTGAATGCACAAAACTTTTCAATACATAAGAGGACCATATCACTAGTTAAACTAATATCCGTGGGTCGCGCAAGAGTCGTATCAATTTAATCAATTCAATCATAGTCATGTACAATTAAGTGGATTTACAATTAACCCCAGTTGACTTTTACCGAAGTCCCAATTCAAAGTAAACACCACACTAATTTTCCCTATCCCGAGATCATTAAATAGGTCATATTGTGAGAAACAATTCAAAGCAATTCAATACAACTACATCAGTCTTGTTGTTCCCTAAAAATACAAGTTCGAACTGAGAATAGTCAAGTAAAAAATCAACGGAATGATCAGTCAAAATCCAAGTCGGATTGAGGGCCTAAACAAGTTAAAAATAATCATAGAGGGCAATTTCTACCTTTGCCAAAAATATTGCCCGAATAGCAATTAAATACGAAACGAAGAGATCAAATAGCAATTTGAATACTTAAGCGTTAAGCAAAAAACCAAGAAAATTTGGTTTTGGCATTTAAAACCATTTCATTCCTGGGTCCACTTACACTTTATCTCTTTGAATATAAAGTATAGACGAGCGCCAAGTGTACGGGGCGGGCCCGCAGGCCATAACTTTTTCTTATTTTCTCTCAACCGACAAAGCATTTTTGCGCCATTTTTAGGGGTTGGACCATCTCTAAGGGTTTTCCTTTTATTTGAGGAAAACATATAGAATAAGTCTCCCCCCAAATAAATGGTTTATAAGTTTCCTCCTAACAACGGAAGGAATAGAGTCAGGCGACTATTTTTACGCAAATAAACCCCCCCCCACCCAATAATTGGGGGTAGGAGGCTAAATCTTTTCATTACTTCTTTGCCCTGTTATTCATGAGGTAGGAAGGAATAGAATAAAGATATAGGGAAAAACATTATTGCATTCCAATGATTTCTCCTAAATTTAGGGGAACCTTTCTTTTCTTTTTTTTTTTTTCGTTTCTTTTAACTGTACAAAGATTGGAATAACATTTTTATTTTGGTTGAATCATGCTTAATTTGTATAATAATTATAATTAGTTAATATTAAATAATTTATATGTCGCAAGGAGCTATGGGAAAAAGAGAAAATATAAATTATTAAATAACTTATTTTGACATTAAAAAAAAAAGACGGTTAACTATTACACTTTTTTGAAGCATCCAACTAAACAACGATACATTAACAAACTTGCATTGTAGCACTTAAATTTGTTCGATTTATCATGGTTGTCAACAAACTTAACTTGTTATTTGTTAAGTTTGTCGTACTTATACCATTCCTATTCAAAATAAAATTCCACTTGTTCTAAGGTTTAAATTATAATAATGATATTTAATAAATATTAAAAAATATATAATATTTGAATTACAAAAAATAAATTAATAGTATTAATAAAAACACAAAAAAAAATTTGGAATCTAAAATTAGAACAATTAAGTGTTAAAAACAAAATTAATTCATGAATGACATTTTTCTAATTAGATTGGTGGAAATTTTGTAAATACAAGATGTCATTTTTGTAATTACTTTCGTACCCCTAAATATGGGGGAGATGAATAGTGTTCATCCAAATTTGGAGGAGCCAGGGGTGAAGCTAACAGTCGATATCAGAGTGTGATGAAAATATAGATTAATACTAATTTGTATATTAATTTTTTTGAAATTATTTATATGGTCAAAAAATATTTTTTTGTCAAAATGAGATGTGCCCAAGCCAAGGTTAGCCTCCCCCACCTATGCCCTTGGGAAGAACACTATTCATCACTTCCAAATTTGGGGGATGATTGGAGTAAAGCAATCCCTAAAACCGTTCCAAATTCGGGGATAGTTGGAGATGCCTTAAAAAACGACCCTTTATGGTCTTGAGAAATTCTAACAGGAGAGAGATGAGAAACATACTAAGCACGGGAGAAATAATGAAGTTCCCTCTTATGGGTTTGATCTACCCAAAGTCACTTCAAGAAATCTATTCAAGATACACTACCATGTCCACTTTTCATCACCCTCATTGTGATTTTTTTGTTGTTGGCTCGATGGACAATTCTTTATGTCAACAAGTCTTATCGCTGTTCTTATACAACTTCATCATGTTGATAAAAATTTCTCAAATATAAAATCATTAAAAATATTAGATTTTCCAAAGTGAGACGACACATGCCTCTGTTCTGGCCTTCTAGCATGATAATGCCTTGTAAAAATTATTGACAAGTCTTGTAAAGAATATTGCTATTGCGAGTTTATAATGAGATAAAATTTGTAGTATTGGGTAGAATTTTTTATAGAGACCACGTGCACATGTGGCAAAACATGGCTCTCATGTGTGTGCCACAACAGGAAATGTCGTGTTCAACGACCAATATTTTGGTCGTAAAAGTCTTGGAATTGGTCGTAGCCATTCTTTGCCAACCAAAAGTTTGTTGTTGGTGTCTAGTCGACGAAACCAAGTTGAGAAAAGGTTTTGGTGACCAAGAAAGGATTTCGTCGTTGAATATCAGACTTTCAACAACCAAGTATTAGTCGTTATATACTCTGTCGTGCAACCAACTTTTATTTTCGGCGATCAAATCTCTGGTCATTATAGTTACGGGTTTGATCGACAAAAAAAGGTGTCATGCAACCAAATTTGGTCAGTTCCTTTTTCTACAACCAGTTAAGTGGTTGTGAAATATATTATATGCAACCATTTTATATTGTTTCACTACCAAATTATTTGTTCGTAAATTGTTTCAACCACCATAATATTGGTCGCCATTTAATAATGATTGTTTCTTCAAATTTTATTTTAGATCGTCGTAGTAGGTACTAATTTCGTTGCTATGATGCTGTGACAGTAACCACATTATAGTCATAGCTTGTTATCTACTACCAAAAATCAAATAAAATATCATTGTAAAAATGATACCGAGATGATATTAAATAAAACAAGGCTAATATGAGTAAAACGCAATTTCATTTTCCGAAAACCCATGAAGATATCCATTAAAATGGATGACATACCAATGTCAATACAATCGTCATTTTTAAACATAAAGTACTAACATGTTTTAATGTTGGTGTACTTAATAAAAACTAGAACTTAACAATACGTTTTCACCGTCATACATCATCAGCCAAAATAAATTGGAGATCATCATTCGAACCATTAGATGAAGGAGTTTCACTCTCGACTGGATGACGAACTTCTTTAGGGATGCGACTTGTGAATGCCTTCAAAACATCTACTTGTGAACGAAGATCTTTGACCTCATCTCACAAAGTGGCATTCTCTTCACATGTGGCACAACTTTCCAATCTCGCCTTCTTTGATATTTTATCCTTCTCAAGATAGCTAAATCTATTCCCCAAAACCTATGCACATATATCTGATTCCTTCAACTACACTGTCTCTTCATTGGAGTCCGGTTGAGAATCTTGATTAGAAGTTTGCAAATCACACATTGTATTATGTCAAGTCATCATATAAAATATAAATTAACATTGTATTCTGTCCAACTCTTATCAACTGACATTTCTTGAATTTTCTAGACCTATAGAAGGAACAACGTGGAAAAAATATAGATTTAAACAAAATTAAAGGGTAGAGGTGACTTCAAATGTAGCAATGAAAAGAGATAACTACTTCGAAACAACTTATAATCTGCAATTTTTTCACATACTAGACAATCGAAGTATAATATAAAATACATGACGAATAAATGTGATAAATAAAAATTAATTTACCCCCAGACTTTTAGAATTTCTAGACTAGTATAATTTCTCAATAATAACATTATTTATATAGCTTAATATTATGAGAAATCTAGCACTCCTATATTATGAGTATATCAAGACTTAATTATGATATATATGTCTCAACCAAAATATTTCCATTCACCTATTTAAATTATGGCCCTAATATATATAGCTTTGACACAACCTTCCTTTTTGTTTAAGTACAAATCCAGAATTGTCATACTGCATAATAATTTTATTCTTAGCATAAGGTCGAGAGCCAATAGAATTTACTCTTGGTGAAGAAATTAGTTAAGAATATTATAATGACAATTTCTCTATACATTACAATATAGTTATTTGAGATTCAAAAATTGGAAAATAAGTTCATCATACACAATACTTAATTATCTATTCACAATATGAACAATCAGAGAACTCTTTAAACTAAACCACATGTACTCTTTTTATTTCCTAGTGACATTTTTTAGTTTATAGGTTTTCTCTTATAGTTTCGTATTGCATGAGCAATGCAAAGTTAGTAAATTATAAAATCTAGGTCTCACCCAACTTGATCCACTTGGCTTATTTTCTTTATCCATGTAACTCATTTAAATAATTTGTTTATGATAGGTTTGTCCTATTAACTTATCCAATCAATTTTTCCCGGGTTTAGCATTATTGGTGTCAATATCATTCTTACACTAAGAATTACAACATGTAAATATATGTAGATAAATGATTAATCAAAATTACAAAAGATAAACCAAATGATTGCTTTTCCAAACAGATTCATATATTCTATCAAATACAACATGATTAGTGAATTCAAGATGAAATTCAGATTTTATACAAGCATATCAAATTTCCGACAAGCATTAGCAAAACACGTATATTCAAATAATAATAAATCGAATTAGAAATCCAAGTAACAAATAGCACTAAAAATTCCACTTTACATTTGTCAGGAATCATTACAATATACCATTTTTGAAACATACAATAAAGTGCCCTGAAAACATAATCACAGCAACAGATTGAAAAGACAACAAATCATGTACATATATTACCAAAATACGTAGCATTTCTGTCAATGAATTTTCACAAACCAGTTGGAAGAATTGAAGATGCTCAAAAGTTATTCCCAGAAAAAGTTTGGATTTCACTGGGCATCTCAACCTTTCCACTTGAAAAAGATCAAACTTTGCCAAAAGGCAGCAAGGTAAACCCTAGCATTAGAAAATTCCTTCAAAAGTCATTTATCCTAAGCTGTACAATCACACACAATTAAGCAACAGAACCCATAAAGATTACCCTACAATTTTCTGCCCTGAATTTAGATTATCAAATTGTGAACACAACATAATAGAGACTTACCGATTACGTGATGAAGCTTGTTAACAACGCTACGTGCTCCGGTCACCCACACACAGTAAATACTAGATAAGAAGCGAAGCCTTATTCGATCGAGCATGGAGATCAAAGAAGAATTGCAATTATCGGATATGCTATGGCCGAATAAGTTCAAAGCTTGAGAAGAATTGCACAATACCTGAGATTAATTCGAAGGCAAATGTGAGAATCCGAGTACAAAGCTTCCAATTCACTGATTTCTTGGACGGGAGCCGAAGAGACGCATGGGCGTTGTAGGAGAAGGCGTAACAGTATGAAGAGGGTTTCTTTTTTTTCCCTTTTTATTTTTTTCACTCCTAATGTATTATTTCTTTTTTTTTTTTTTTCAAATTCCTTTAAAGCATGATGATAAGTGGCGTGTTATCAAAATTAAAAAGACATGGAATAAAATTAAATTTCAGTTCTAAATTTTCTAATTATTGTTTAACATATTATTTATTATTATTTATTAAAATAAATGTTCAATATGCACAAAAATTTTTAGCGCCAAGTGTTTCTGTTTTTCCCAACCAAATATGGTGATTGTTAGATACTAACAAAATTTAAACAACAACATAATCTAGTCGTTGATTATGCATATCATTCCTCGGGTCTGATATTTGCAACGAATTATAAGTGGTTGCTGAATGATATTACATTTACGCATATAATGACCACATCATTGGTTGTTAATTGTCATTAAATATTTTGGCGGGCCTTTTCAATTTTAGGGACATATCCATTGTTCAAATATACAACAACGAATTAAAGTTGTTGTCATATTCTTACACTTTTTACGACCAATCGAATGGTTGGCGAATCAATGATCGGTTGTTGTAAGTTTTGGCAGAATAACCTCAATTTGGCGCCAAAGAATTACCAGCCGATTCATAGATTAGTCGTTGAAAAATGCATTGGGTAACTAATATTCTCGTTGTTGAACTACATCTGCAACCAATGGAAATTTTCTTAGCTCACCATGGATCAATTACGACGATAATTTTAATTTAGTCGTAGATAGAGGGCTTCACCAGCCAAAGTCACATGGTCGTTAAAATATTGATTGTAAAAGATGGTCTCCGTGGAAAACTTGCTATTGGGTGAAGAAATTATTTCATCATCTTCTTGCAATGTGTCCAATGGATACTTATCACATCACATCTTAAACTTCATAAATAGTGTCTAATGGACATTATAGAATATTTAGTAATGAAACACATTTGAAGGGTGGGTTCCAAATTCAAAGGGGACCCTCTATTCCAATTTTGACTATGAACGAGTGGCAAAACAGTAATACTAGGTAATCTGACACGGCCTTTTGGCCTTTTCAATTTGGGTAATTGACACAAAAGGTCTATACCTTTGTACACGCTTGTGTGATTAGTTCTTACCTATGAATTCTTAGCAATCTCATCCCTACTTTTAAGTTTTTTAGCACAATTCATCTTCAGTGCTAAATTGGTCATTTATGAGAATGGTGTTATTGTTTATTTACACTTTTAAAATTTAAAAAGATGCAAAAAAGGTCCTCAATCTGAATATAATTATTGATTGTATAAATATAAGTATTTAAAAATAAAAAACAGAAGAAAAAATTACAGGTTATTTATTTTTCTAGTCTCACTAGTAATCGCAATCAATCATTTTTTACATGAAACCACTATGCAAGTCGCCTCTATATTTTTTCTCTCATTTTTTACCCAAAAAAAAATTTTTTTGTTTAATTATTTTTATTTCTTCAATAATGCTTATTTATTTAGAAACTTTTATTTGCAATTCTTTCTAATTTCAAATATAGCTCGACAAAAACACCCCTGTAATAAGGGACTAATTCAACATAAAGGATGAATTGTGCTAAGAAAATATAAAAATGGGGTGAAATTGCCAAAATTTATAGATAGAGACCAATTGCACAGTGTGTTCAATGCAAAAATGTTCACCCACCCACTGGTGGGTGAACTTACACCGCCCCCACTTATATGGGGGTCGTGATTGGTCCTCCCACGTGTGGGCGGACACGAATAAGACTAGTGTTCAAAGGTAGGGACTTTTTGTGTCAAGGGTTAATTTCACAAATCGTCCCCAATCTTTGGGTTAAGAATCAATTTCGTCCTCAACCTTTTTTAAGACACACCACAGCCCCAACCTTTCAAAAATGCACACAAATCGTCCCTATTGTTACTATTCAACTAAGTTTTTTTGAAAAAGACAATTATACCCCCATAAACATTTTAAACTTTTTTTTAAAAATGATTAAAAAACTAAAAAACTCACCCCACCCCACCCCACCCCACGTCTCCCTTGCTCCGGCCGCCGGAATGGTTCATTCCGGAGGACAAAAAGGGGGGTAAATCCCCCCCATTTTGCTGCCATTTCTAGCAGCAAAATGTTGCAGGAAATGGCAGCCATTTGGCTGCCATTTCCGGCAGAAATGGGGGGGTGAATCCCCCCCATTTTACTGCCATTTCTTGCAGCAAAATGCTGCTGGACATGGCAG
>CAVNYN010271153.1:0-37265 GCA_963692815.1 Nyctanthes arbor-tristis
AGTTTGGGCTTGGTGAAGTACATTTTAAGAAATGGGGGTGCTTTGCAAAGCAGCGGGGAGCATACACAATAAAAATTAAAATTTGACACCATTTTCATCAACAACTTTCACTCACGTTTCGACAATGGTTTCTGAGTTTAGGTTTTAATTATAGCCCACTAATTTGGGACAAATCACATCAACTTAATGCAAATGACACATACCTAACATCCAACCATTAGCGCCCGCGATCCTTTGATCTACCTAAACAATGGAAAAAAGACATTTTGGTAAAACTAGCATTATGAATCATTTTGTTAACAAAAGAAAGTATCAATGACTTTAAATATAAAAACACGGTACAATGAAACGATTTTCAAAAGACTACCCAGTTCTATAACTATAGTATATATTAAAGCAATTGAGTTTGGAGTGGGCTGCACTTCATTTTCCCGCCCAAACTCAGCTGCTAGGGCTTCCCATTTTCCTTTTTTTTTTTAATCTTTTTAATATTTTTTCTCACTTTTTGACCTTTTTATTGGGTAAATAGAAAAATTGCTTCCATGAAATGCCTTAGGCATTGCAATATACAGCCGTCTGCCTGGCATATTACAGCATTAAATTTTTTGATTTTCTATTATTTTTTCTTTGAAGTTTTTAAAATAAACTATAGGTTATTACTCCACATTTTTTCTCTTTACACCATACCACAATCAAAACATAATTTAAGTAGTTACAATACTATTATTTTACCAACATCTCCCCTCCCTTAATTGTATGTATATATATATGTATACATGTACCAAGATCTCTATATAAATAACTTAATTTACTAGATAAATAGACAAAAATTTATTCCCATCACAATCAACAACATGAGCTAGAAAGGATGTTAAATAAGTAATGTTGCAAGAATTCTTTGAGCCTAGGTAGCATAAACTAATAACTGCAGCAACAGAAAGTCACATTCTGCTTCTACATTGGGCTAATCATGGTTATAAGAAATTAATATAGAAATAATAGAGATGAATGATTCTAGATTTATTTTTCATATAATTCAAATGATAATTCGCCGGCTTTCTCATTAATCAATTTTTCATTTATTCTCAATTTTAAACAACTACGATTTCTTTTACAGCTTACATCCAACTTTCATAATTATATGCCAAAAAATGCTGGAGCGCGTATGTTGGTTGGATTTTTTACCCCTCTTTATCTCTCCATAGCGAGGGGGTTTTTATCCTTGAATGAATGAGAACATTTCTTTTAAAAAAAATCACAGACAAAAATGATTTGAACAAGGATTATTAGTTTCCGTTACTACTACTACTACTATTATTATTATTATTATTATTTTTTGAGAAATAGACTTTGTAAAAATTTTGGTTTTTTATCTTACTAATTCTGATATTATTACTATAAATAAATGAATTGTTAGGAAGCTTTGTGGTGTGTATAAGGACCGATCTAAAAATAGAAAAGAAGGAAAGAAAATTAAAATGTGTACATTCTATATTTCTATATCATTTCTCCATGTCATTTCAAGACTACATATTTACATTGGAAAATACTCTTATGAATTTGTTTAGCCTTCTAGATTTAGAATAAATTTTTCAATTTTGAATCAAACATGTCTTAGTGGAAAAATAGCAAAGGCTATAGAGAGAAGTACGTGTATGATTTGAAAAGAAAAGTTTATGCTTCAATAGCTGCTTTGTTGGGTTAAATTAAACAAGCCACACTCATGAATGAGTTGTACACCTGGTGTTTCGCGCAATGATTTCGGCCTATATATACACATATATTTTATATAAAATATAAAAATAATCCACTTTTTTTTTTTTGGCATACTTTTCCCATGAAAGGTGAATTCAATGAGTTTGTAATAAGTATGATCCCAAATTGTGATTGGGTAATCACTAACTCAGATTCAACGTATTTCATGATCTAAAAGGCAAAGTGAATATTAACTAGAAATTTTATTTTTATATTACGTCATGTTTAGACTCTGACATTTTCTAGGATTTTACCACTTAAAATTGTAGAAATTATCTAACACCGGACGTCATATATATATATATATATATATGATGAAATTAGTCAGCAGTGCTTTTATACCACAGTTTTCCTGCCAAAAAATCTATTAATAAAATCTTTTTTGATATTTTATCTCTTATTGGGATAATTTATTCGGTGTTCTGAATTTTTCATGGAATTAAATTTTATGAATGATTGAGTGTTCATTTTGTGAAGTATTGCATTATATTTGTTTTCGATGGAACCTTGGTGATGTGGGATTTAATGTTGTTATTTTAAGACTTAACTTCAAATTTTTGTTGTTGGTAAGGTTTGAATTTAAAATGTTATGTTTAAGTTTTGAACTTTGTTTGTAATATTCGAATTTAGAATATTTGGTTGTTCTGTGATTGAGTGTTTGAATATTTGAATGCTTGACTTAAGCTAAGCACATGATATTTTATATTTTGAATGTTAGAATCTTTGTTTACTTTCGTTATACGGAAAGAATTGCGAATACCTACTAGTTTTTTTTAATATCTTCTAACAAATCTTTTGACAACTACTTGTTTCTAAACAGTGTTTTTTTATAGGGCCTATATAAATTATAAAAACAAGGCAGAGAAAGGGGATTTTTCCCATCTCCTCCCCGCCCTGATTCAAATGGGGATTGGGGCGGGGTAAACGTAAATGGGGTGGGTGCGGGGATCCCAAACGTGACACCGAAGCACCCGGTTGCCATCCCTATTTGCCTACCTGCCAAAAAGTAGAACTTGAGTTAGATACAAATAAGAAATATATGGTTTTTTATGGAATAGCACGTTCAATATAGAGGGGTTCCCAAAAAAAAGAAGGAAAAGTTACTCCTCGACTTCAAGGTATGTTAATGCTAAAGATTAATTATTATAAGAGTACATCATAGAAACGTAATGGGAAATTTTTGTTGGGGAAATTGTGTGATTGGCATGATAATAGATTCATATATACTTAGTCAAAATAAACAATAATAACAATAGTATAAACTCGATAAAAATTAAATAATAGAAATAACAGAGAAAAGTTAGAAGTGACTAGCTTAAGAGAGTTGTGTTCAGGAGGACACTATATCCTTAAAGTCGTGTTGGCCTCCCCTCATGTGGGGTACTATTGACATGTCACGACTTCAAAATAAAACCCTTAACTCTCAAACAATGTTCCATCAATGAGCACGATCACAGGGAGAGAAGAACGAATCTCTAATTACATATTGCCAAAATCTAAAATATTCAAGTGGTAGTACTATATATAGTTGTGTGTAGCTGTGTTGTATGTGTTATATTATATTATACAACAATGAAATCAAGCACCCATTATAGTGGTTGATGATAGTAACCCCACAACTATGATATAATGGTAGAGTACTCAAACCACATGGGGAGACAAGTGAATTAAGATAAACCAAAACTGAAAATTGAAACAAATAAAGCATGAAATTAAAACTAAGTGTCTTAAGTTTCAAATTAAAACATAAGTTACAACAATTCTCCACAAATTTTAAAACATTCAAAATACAATAATATATATGTGTGTGTATATATATAGTGGTAATACTATACTATGCGATAGGTATAGGTATAGGTGTCTCGCGACTTGGTGATGACAAGTTCCATTTGAGAGAACCATAATGGTCTAATCTTGATTTAGGCTTGAGTTCCTAGCGGGTAGCGCTATTAAAGCCCATGCGCTCTTATCTTGATTTTGCTGAGGGTTTCTAGGGAATAGCCCAATCTAATAGCCACAGTCTCATTGCAACTCTTATATAGGTGAGTACTCTAAGGGTATGTTGACTTACCTCGTGAGAATTCCCGCCTTGGTACTTATGCAGGGTTAAACAATAGCACTGTCACCATAGAGATGAGCACAAATAATATAATACTATGAGTCATGCAGTGTAGGTTGTTTCTACTACGTTGAACATTCTTCATCGGATCTCCAATCACAAAGGTTGGGTTACTCCTGGAGGTAACTCCCTTGTAGGCTTACTCATCCCCCTCGATGATTATTGTTGTCCCTTTAGACATGTTTTTGGGTACTGACATTTTATGATATTTGATTTGATATTCCAACATTTTCTCAAAATATAGTAAAGTCTTGTGTCTTTGCTTTATATTATTATGTTCACAATATATCAAAGTGTTTTTCCTCATGTCAAAATTAATTTACCCCAACATTTTTTAGAATTTCTAAACTAGTAGAATTTCTCATAAAACGATTATTTATAGAGCTTAATATTATATGAAATCTAGCACTCTTATTATGAGTATATCAAGACTTATTTGTCTCAACCAAAATATTTCCATTCACCTATATATATTATGCGCCCAAATATATATATATATATATATATATATATAGCTTTGACACAATCTATCTTTTTGTTTAAGTACAAATCCTAAATTGTGATACTACATAATTTTATTCTTAGCATAAAGTCGAGAGCCAAGATAGTTTACTCTTAGAGAAAAAAATTAGTTAACAATCTTGTAATGACAATTTCTCTATACATTAAAATATAGTTAATTGAGATTCAAAAATTTAAAAATAAGCTTATTTCTCTATTCACAATATGAACAATCAGACAACTTTTTAAACTAACGCACATTTACCCTTTTTATTTCCTAGTGACATCTTTAGTTTATAGGCTTTTCCCTTGTAGTTTCGTATCACGTGCGCAATAATGTAAAGTTAGTAAATTATAAAATCTAGGCTTCACCAACTTGTTCCACTTGATAATTTGTTTATGATAGGTTTGTCCTATTAATTTATCCCACCAATTTTTCCCGGGTTTAGAAATATTGGTGTCGATATCATTCTTACACTAAGAATTACAACGTGTAAATATATGTAGATAAATGATTAATCAAAATTACAAGAGATAAACCAAAGGAGTAATTTTCCAAACAGATTCATATATTCAGTCAAATAAAACACGATTAGTGAATTCAAGATGAAATTCAGATTTTAGACAAGCATAAGCAGAACATGTATATATGTTCAAATATTAATAAATGTAATTACAACTAAGCACTTCAAAAGTTTTGCCAAGCATTATGGCAACTGACCAAACTACCGATTGTCCAAACGTATATCACTAGAAAACACAATATAGGCTTTGATGCAATTTTCCTCTTATGATAAATGTTATAATTGCATATATCATGAATTGCGATACTCCACACTGTGATGCTTTAAACAAATCTAAACTACACGAATTTCATTTAAATGTAATTATCTCGTAGAACCATTGAGATCAATATAGAATACTAGTACTAGAAATTTTAAAAAAAAAAAAGCAAGAAAAGAAAATTCTGCATTAGCAAGAGGTGCAAAGAGATAAGGGATGGATCCAAGATGAAGTAATAAGGGGGGCTTACAAATATTTTTAAAAAGATATTCTGTTGCAGAAAATGAGCAAAAAGATTATGAGGGCGGATTATGTTGTAGAGAATGAGCGAAAGGGCTATGATATAATAAAATTGACCTTTTAACTTGTGTATATTTTAGACACTATCAAATTGAAAGATAGAATATAGGTTAAAAAAAAAAAGAACTGCAATACAAATTTTTTACAATTGTTAAGTCACGATACATCCTCCTCAAATTATATATATAATAATGAAAATGCAAGCATATAATGAAGCTAGACTTTGAAATAGAAGTAAGATTATTAAACTTAAAATTAGCTTTACCTTTCAGCTCATTGTTTAATTTTTTATTTTCTTTTTTATAATATGTATCATAACTATCCACTGATTCTTCAAAATAGCATCAAGAACCCACTTTGATAATTAAGAAATGCAACTTGAAAATAAGTCAAATGAGATATTCATTAGGAATTATATTTCTTGAACATATTTGAAGCTAACAGCTTTGCAAATTGAGATATGTGTTGTTGAAGTAGGCCTTAGTATATTTCAAATTAGTAACTAGAAGTTATCTAATATAATCTATAATTGGAATCCAAATTGATCTAAGTAGCCGCCAACAAAATAGGTACTAATTAAAAAAAGAGGAAATTAAATATTCTACCCTTTTTTTGTCATATCATTTTTACACCATCATATCAAAATATTTACTTTTATACCTCATTGTATTACTTTTATACTACTAATTAATTTAATTTAATTAATCATTTTATTTTATCTTACTATTTATTATTTTAATAAGTCATTGTAATTAATTTTAATATTGATTTATTTATTTATATTCTAGATTATATGTGTGTGTCTATAAATATCTATATATATATATATATATACACACACACAGGTAAAACCCTAGATGTAACTCAAACACTACAACCCCCGCGCCGCTGCCGGGCCCCACCACCAGAAACTTCCCGCCGCGTGCCGCGCGCCTCACCACCCGCCTCTCCCACTACCACAACCTGTCACCGCCGTCTAGCACCATAACATCTCACCACCAAAGCTTACTGCTACCACCACAACCTACCCCACCACCATCCATGCAGTCGAGGCCACTGTTGGCGGCAGTCACTAGCAGTCATAGCTATGAGTTATGTGAACAGTAGTGTCACGGCGGCTACAGCTGCTACCTGCCCTACCACACACCGCGCAAGCCAGTTGGATCTCTGTTTTCATTTTATTTTATTTTTTAAAATTTTCACACTTGGATCTGTGAAAATTTTCAGTAGTGGCGTTGCCGAAACAATTGTTACCATTTTGTTATCAGCAGTGGATCTGTGAAAATTTTATCTCTTCTTTTGTGTTATCAACGGTGGATCTGTGAAAAATTTATCTCTTCTTTTTTGTTATTATTTTGTTATCAGCTGTGGATCTGTGAAAATTTTATCTCTTTTTTTATTATTTTGTTACTATTTATCGGGGTTGTTACCATGTACTAGTTGGTTTTTCTTTTTTATTTTCTTATGTTATCATTCTCGTTTTGTTTTTTTCCCCTTTTTTTTTATCATTTTCTCACTGTTTAATCGGACTTGTTACCTTCTCATTGTTATGAGTTTTTTTGAAAGCTGTGGTGGCAGCTATACTAAACGCACCTATTTTTTATTTAAAAATTTATTACTACTTTATTGTTAATGTGTTATTTTCTGGGGTGGTAACATTTATTTATGAATGATAACATTGTTATTGTGTTTGTGGCGTGACGGTGTAGATAGTTGACGGCAGCCTCGAGTTAGAAGTATTGTTGGCGGTACATAAAGATGGCTATTTTTTATTGAAAAAACTTATCCTTTAAGTAATTATTATTATATGTATAATTTATAAAAAAATAATATTTAATAAAGAATTGAATTTTAATTAAAATTTGTTTACCGTAGTTTTGAAATAAAAAATGGTATTTTTGCAATTACTTTTAATCTAGGAGTATTTTTGAAAAATACTATTAGAAAGGGTCGTTTTTATGTAAATAACCCTTAAAAAATTAAAAAATAAATATGGGTACTTTAGATAATTGGGTCTAAAATTGACAGCCACATTAAATCTAGACCCGTGATCTACAAAATATCAGAAATACGACGCTCTTCCGATCTCAAAAATACACCCTTGTAGATATGAGAATAAAATAAATAAAAAATTAAAAAAATAATAATAATAAGATCTCACAAATCACCTCACGACAGCCCTACCCAAAACAGTTGAGTATCTATCAAGATTTCATTGGATATTGCTCATGTGATTCAAATCAGATAAAATCTTGCTCTTGATAATGTCAAACCATGTATATATACGGCTATTAAGATACACTCAGAATTTCCAATTCTGAGTAACTACATCAACATTGAATCACAGGAATTTGCATTGTTGTCGTCCCCAAGATTGGCATTGCTTGGCTCAATTGCCTTCACGTTAAATTTATGGGAAATGTATCAAATGACAAAGCAATGTCTCTGAACTATAGCCGGTGGAACCAAAATGAGAATAGAGGAATATAGGCACAAAAATGAGAATTTTAATTTGCGGAATCCTCTAAATCAGCCAAAGCTTCATCAAAGGCAGCCAGGACGAGTAAAATATCATCGGAAATTGAAGAGATCCCAGCACCATCAAATTTTACACTTCATCAATTAATGGGATATTCTTTCCCTAGTCAAGCGTTGAACAAGTGAGATGAAATAGAGAATTTGAAGCACAATGTTCGGTAACAACATTTGGATTTTCATTTTG
Source organism: Nyctanthes arbor-tristis (assembly GCA_963692815.1). Lineage (NCBI taxonomy): Eukaryota > Viridiplantae > Streptophyta > Magnoliopsida > Lamiales > Oleaceae > Nyctanthes > Nyctanthes arbor-tristis. The sequence continues at coordinate 8,181 of CAVNYN010271153.1, forward strand.
CTAGGATCCTCGAGCAAAGATCCTTACAAGTTGTCATGGACACATTCTTGAAGAATGGGTTCACCTTCTTAAAGCACAGCATAGCATAAATTTAAGAGTTTGATTGTTGAAAATTTATAGATGATTAAACATAAAAGAGTCATGTACGTACTGTTTATTCATTGCTTTGTAATAAACAGATTCAGGGTCAATGAAATCATACTTTTGTATGTATAAATTATCGGGTGAGATTAACTAGATTTGTAAACTTAAAAAACTATAATAATCTAAGAAAATCAAAATGTTTCCAAAACCAATAATGTAAAAGTAGCAAAAACTTTTCGATTAAACTTTTATTCTTCCAAGACCTCCTTTCGGCACACAGAGTAATTCTTCTTGTTCAACCAATTGTTAGGAATCAAATTGGAAAATATCATTTGAAGTTAATCTATTAAGGTATCAGTTTTAAAGCATACATGTATCAAAATCACAAAATGATATGAATCTATTATTATGATATCAATTTCGGATGAGCCAAAAAAATTGAAAAGCTAGAATCAATAAATTTAGGTGTCAAAGGAGTAACCCCGCGACTCTCTCACGGGTGAACATTTTGGCACAAAGGAGTCTTCCCAATTGCTTAATCATACAATTCCTATATGAAGACTCCCCGACCTATTTTTTAATCTAATACTTATTTAATTAGTAATTAATTATCAATTAAGTGAATAAAAAATGTAACTAAAGATAAAAGAAAAACATATATTAAATCAGGATAGAGGCATATGTTTAAATTTTAAATTTAAAAACATACCAACAGATATCAACTACGTGATCTATATAATATTATGTGAAAATTTAGAAATGAGCCTTAAGATCATGTTTAGATAATAATTTTAATATATTAAATAATTTGAAAACTCCAATAAAAATTAAAAATATCAAAAATTCCCCTTTAAAAAATGGGTACAAACATGCAACCGTTAGGTGTAAAACTGGAAAATCAACAAAACAAAGGTAGATGTGAAATTTATTAAAAGAAAGGGGTGCAAGATGTGCTTCAAATTCTGTATTTCATCTCACTTGTTCAACGCTTGACTAGGGAAAGAATATCCCATTAATTGATGAAGTGGAAAATTTGATGGTGCTGGCATCTCTTCAATTTCTGATGATATTTTACTCGTCCTGGCTGCCCTTGATGAAGCTTTGGCTGATTTAGAGGATTCCGCAAATTAAAATTCTCATTTTTGTGCCTATATTCCTATATTCTCATTTTGGTTCCACCGGCTATAGTTCAGAGATGCTGCTTCGTCATGTGATACATTTCCTGTAAATTTAGCGTGAAGGCAATTGAGCCGAGCAATGCCAATCTTGGGGACGACAACAATGCAAATTCCTGTGATTCAATGTTGATGTAGTTACTCAGAATTGGAAATTCTGAGTGTATCTTAATAGCCGTATATATACATGGTTTGACATTATCAAGAGTAAGATTTTATCTAATTTGAATCACATGAGGAATATCCAATGAAATCTCGATAGATACTCAACTGTTTTGGGTAGGGTTGTCGTGAGGTGATTTAGGGGATCTTATTATTATTTTTTTAATTTTCCATTTATTTTATTCTCATATCTACGAGGGTGTATTTTTACAAGATTTGTGCGTATTTCTGATATTTTGTAGATCACGGGTCTAGATTTGATGTGGCTGTCAATTTTAGACCCAATTATCTGAAGTACTGAAGTACCCAGTGAGTCAAATTCCCTATTAGAGACCCATAATACTGAATTATAGGTTGTGACTATTTATATTGCTCTTTTGAAACTATCCACTCCTTTGACTGTCATTTTATGTCCATTAATATAGTGCGATATAAGATTCTATTTTCTTTGATAAATACAGGTCGTCTTGCGCTTCCCATCTATTTTGCCTATATATTTAAGACCTACTCTCTTGCATATTGTGTAAAATGCTAACTTTCAATATTAAACGAAGGGTGTTTCATGATATTTGAATCTCCGGCGCAAATGTCATAAATTTATATTTATTATTAGGAACATTCTCAAAAATATTATAATGGGTATAATAAAATATGATAAAAGATTAACTGTCCTGAAGACTCACAAACATGTCAAACAAATAAGTTAACGGAGTCAAGAATATTTATATAGACAATGATTACAACTCTTGCATTTTTTACTTTAGTTAGTCAAAACATCCCGTGCAACGCACAGGTGAAATCACTAATTGCTTATAACACCATACCACACTAACTGTCACTTTTAATAACGTCATACCTGCATGTTAAGACTTACATATTTTTAAACCATTATGTCAACTCTTTTATTTACTAATAATTTTCATTTATATATTACTATTCTAGCATGTTTTCATTTAAAGAAAATATTAAATTGTTAATAATTGTTTGTCTGCAGTGTCTCTAAATTTATAAACATACGAAATTGGATTTATAGAATAAATAAAGAATTAATTTAATTAATGTTATAATTTCATACGAAAAGTAGAATTGACAAAAGGCATTCCCCGATCCGGTTGGATTCCTAAATTAACATGAATCTGGATATCTTTCTTTCTCTTTTATTTGAATATTAATTAACTTCCTCTAATATTGATTAGTCCAACTGAGAAGAAGAATATTATTTTGTATTGCTATCTTCAAGTTTATGTTCTCGAGATTCAAAAATTCCTACAAAAATCACACTTTGTTTTTGGCTTATAGTTATGAAATGAATAAATTGTAGTGTATAAAATGTTTATCTCATTAAAGAAAAACAATCGTAATTATTAACATTTATAATGGGAAATATTAAGAAAAAATTACAATTATAATTTTTAATTAATTTAAACTAACGATATATATGTTTAATTAATTACATATTAAATTTAATTAAGACAATTTATAAAAAAAATAGTTCTTAAATGAAATTTATTATCCGATGAATATAGGTTATCAAGTAAGTTCCTCATTCATATTTATTTCTATTATTTTATTATGACGAATACATGTTATCAATTATTTTTCTTATTTATATTAATTAATTTTTATTGTTTTATGAATTATAAACTACAATTTTTTTGCTAAAAAAATTATAAACTACAAATATTTTAATGATATCGATATTTATTCATCATTGTATAATCAAATTTATCTATAATTTAAACAATTAAATGATGATAACTATGTTTTAGTTATTAAATTAAATAGTGAGTTAATCTTATTTAAAAAAATTGGATGGATCAGGTAAAAGAGAATAAAAAATGAAAAAAATAAGAATATCATACGAGTTATCGCTATAGGAAATAAAATGTCGAAAAAAACCTTATTAACATACTTTTTAGCGGGAAAACTGTAGTACAAAGATACCGCAAACTAGTTTACTTATGGATATATAGTTTTATATATATGTGCTACTTTTTAAGGATTATATTTGTTATTTGCTTGACTAAAATAGTAATGTGATATTATATATGAGTATTTATATAAAATAAAATAAAGTATCACCCGATTAAAAATTTATGTGAAGAAATAATATATTATTTGGTTAAAATGGAAAGTCAGGAAAGTACTTTCTTATAAGTATGAAAATTTTTATATGAACAGATATCAAGTGAATACAAGTATGTACATACCCATACATATTACTAAACTGTTAACTAATAATATTAAATAAGTTAGATGATAAAACGTAAAATATAATAAAATATTAATCGAGTACATAAACGAGTAACTATTAATATATTATTAATAAAACATTAATTTAATGTGTCAAATACTAACTAAAAAGTCTATATTTACTGCTTTTGCTATGCAAATCCAATGTTACATATTTGTTCATTATTATTGAATTTTTTTAGAATTAGTCTTCTTATGCAACGCATAGGTAAGATGCTAGACTCATAGTTACTATAGTTGATTGTGATTTGATCATTTGATTAATAATTATTACAACTTTATATAGGTTGGACCTGTGAACTTGAATGACGTGTTTGGAGGGGATCCAAAATTATGGACTCAATTATGCAACTAAATTTATGCTCAATAATCAAATATTTTACTACAAATATCCAATGGTGATTTGTGATTCGCATATGTATTAGTGATTCTAGACAATGCAACTGGTATATTGTATTTCATTTATGAGATGCTGTTTAAAAAATAAACTTACATATTAATTTTGATACAAATGTAAACTATAACTCTAACGATTGTCATTATAAAATCATGTTAATTTTTTAAGGATTATATTTGTTATTTGCTAGACTAAAATAACAATGTGATATTATGGGTATTTGCACAAAATAAAATGAAGTATCACCCAGTTAAAAAGGTATATGGGGAAATGAGGTATTATATAGTTAAAAGGGGCATGTCAAATGTACTTTTTTATATATGTATGAAAATTTTTATCTGAATAGATATCGAACGAATACAGATATATACATTACATGCCGATACATATTATTAGAATGTTAATTAGTAATATTAAATAAGTTAAATGATTTAAAAGTAAAATATAGTAAATCATTAATCGAGTACATAAAAGGGCAACTATTTATATTTTATTAATAAAATATTAATTTAACGCGTCAAGTACTAAATCAAAATTGTATATTTACTGATTTTGTTATGCAAATCCAATGACACGTATCTGTGTAACGCATGGGTGAGATTTCATTTGATTCCACCATTAGTAATGACATTGGTGTTGTATGATATTTTTAGGTATCTTGGTATTCCTTCTTTTAAGAGACTTCGTTTGTTGTATTTAATGATAGTTATATTTTATTTTCGTTTTCAATTTTTCATCTAAGGTAGGCACGGGTACAATATAAAATATGATATTATTTACTTTTACAATACTGCAATGCAATCATGCATAAATATATACATGAATAAAATGGGTTGTGCCATTTGAGTTTTTTTAGGTTTTTCTATATGAATTCAATCCAATTAACTACATTATCTTTTAATATTCTTACTGGTTGTCTTCACAACTTGAATTCTGCTATCAAAATTTGTCGTTAAGGTAAATTGTATGAATCTCTTTTATTTTATCAATTATTCGAGATAATTTTTTATTTCCATTGTCACTAAGGAAAAAAGAAACATAAATTATGACAACATTAATTGTATCGAATGTCACCGAATTTTTATCTTACATGCAAATGGATGAATGATATTTAGCTGTCAATAATTAGATCAAGAACTTTAATTTAATAAGAAATTAGGTCTCTCCACTTTAATTATCAACAATTATATCACTAAAGTTATACGTAATTACAAGAACGTCACTTTGTTAAGGCTATATGATTACCTTATCATCATCATATTATAGTCTAAAATAATAAGAAAATGATTACTCTAAATAACACATTTTACTGAAGAGGAAAAGTAGAAAAATAATTTTAGGGTTCGAAAAGCATTTAACATCTATCTTGATATATAATTTTAAATAAATTTTAACCGATTACCATGCATCGCAGAGATGGTCATGCTATCATTTCATCATATTCTAACAATAACTTCTATTGAAAATCTTTACAAATCCAAATTCTTAAATGCGATACGATACTCTAGAATTTTTGGGCCATAAGTCGAAGTTAAAGATCAGTATTCCTAGTATATTGTTACGGAATTTTTATCATCCGATTATATTGTGTAGTGACACGAGACTTATAATCTCAAGACATGGAGATCACATCATTTAGGCAAAAATTCTATCTGGATTAGATGCAAGTGACAAATTTTTTTATTGTAAGAAAGACTCTGATACTGTTTGATCCAAGACTTCCTTTTATAATACAAATTACATCTGTAAATGTCATAGTTTTTATATTCTTTTATGACATCAAGTATTTAAATTTTTATTAAACTATTTTTGATAGATGACTTTTTTACTAGATCTCTACCCGTGCATCACACGGGTAGAAAATCTAGTCTAAAATGAAATCAAGGTATAATAAGATTAAAATTTACTCTTAGTCGTAACTACTTCATGTTAAATATAGCTAATAACATAAAAATATCAATAAAAGAAGGATGTTGGGGTAAATTGCAAGATAAAAAACTCAAAAGGTTTACAAAAAGATAAGAAGAATAATTAAATAAGCATTTTAAAAGTGGATTTACCTGGGTGTTGTCCCTCTGTCCTCGACATTACGGGTCTACTTCAACAGCAAACGGGACGGTGGTTTGAACAAGTATGATAAAAGAAAAGTAAATCATGTGCAATAAAAATTTTTTAGATAACTTGAAGCTAACTGGAAAAATCGGCGAGAATAGGGTTTGGAAGGGGGGATAAATGGCCACACAGCTTCTTTTCATTTTAAGATAAGACAAGAAGATTACATCACCACCACCACCACCACCACCACCACCACCACCATTAGGTAACGAAAAATATTTAAAAGCTAAAGTGTGATGTGGCAACTTCTGTCAGCCACATCAACAGATCCGTTTGGTTTTTTGACCTTGCGGTAACAGAGTGGGAAATAGGAAAACATTTTTATAAATTCAATAACCTTATAGACAATTTTTAAAGTAGAATGGAACTTGAGATAACTTTTCAAAAGTATAGTGGCATTCGTGGTAATTAACTCACATTTAGACCCTATAGGTTTCTTTCCTTTGGGAAGATCAACAAAGTCCCATGTATCATTTTTCTCCAATAGCACTAACTCATTTTTCATAGCACCTATTCATTCAGCTATAGTATTAGCCTCTTTATAAGATGTTGGTTTCGTACTTATGTTGCTCATGAAATGGAGATATGCTAGTTTAAAACAAGAGAATATAGAATATTGAAAAGTGTTTGGAATGAGTACAAAAGAGGAAGGTACATAGACAAAAGGGTGGTATAGAGTCTAAGGTTACTAGCAAAGTCTTTCTACCAAAAAGGTGGTTTTTTAGATCTAATATTTCTTTTGAGTTCAGGCAAATTATCAGAAGAAGCATTAGAAGTAAGGTTAAGACTGATATCCTCGATGGTTGTAGGTGGATCAGCTAAGGAGTTTTGTAGGTGAGACCATTTCCAAGTGTTGTAACACTTTTACAGAAAGATGGCCTACTTAATAGTGCCCTAGGAAAATTTATTCATCCTTGGCTTTATTAACTTGACCAGTAAGACTATTTATAGACATGGAAAAAGGAGATTTATTGAGCTATATTTATGAATGGTCGAGTGTGAAAAGGAGTCTTTGTCTAGAATACAAAGTCCTTGATCACTGATTAGTATCAAAATATGCATCGTCGATATATCAATTATAAGGCACTACAAGTTCATTTGATAGTAATCCAATCATTTCATTGAGGTAAATTGATTTTAATGTGATAAGTCTATTTTGTATGAATACATAGTCTAAAAATGTAATTAATAAAAGTATGTATCCATAAACATATTGAGAAGTATTATAAATGAAAAAATGGTGCTTATTGATGTATGTTTATGTGTTGCAAGTGTCAGAATTTCATGGGCGCAAGTGGATAAAGACTAGTCTAGACGAACAATTATAGTATTGTGGACAAGTGTCAAAGAAATAATGATAACCGAAGTTCTGGAGGTCCAATGAAGATGATTCAAGTGGAATTGGAAATATAACTTAAATATATACAAAATCATCCTCTATGACACAATCAAATTTGGTTCACAAAGGTGTTAAAATTCATCGTGAAATTACAAGTTGTATTCTTATCAAGACAAGGTGTCGACTAGTGTGTAGCCTTTAGTATTTTAATCACATCGAGAGTTCTAGACAACGGATTGGTGTAATTCAAGTTGGAACATGAAGCTAAGAGATTTATCTAAAATATTAATCTTTTCACTTTCCTAGATTCAGGACATAAGTTGACCAAAAACAGCCAAAAATAGACAACCAACAAAGAGTTTGACAGTCAAACTTGCAGCCTCTACAATTGTCGGTTTTTTAAGCATATGTCAAGTTATGCTTATCCAAATTCTGTGATTCATGATTGATTAAAAGACTTATCATCAAATTCTAAATCTGGATGAAGATCATCATCAAAATACAGCTACGATTTGCATCCAATTCTAAAAATTGCCCACAAATTGTAAGTTGAATCATTTACATGATAGTTATTAGACAAGTGGGTAGTGCTTAGTATTTTGGACATATCTCGGCCAAAAAATTTCTAGTTATCCTAAAATTATTTCTAGCACGTAGAAAAAACATTTTGGAACAACTTTGATTTTGGTGATAAGTCCCAATTCAATGAAGATCATCATTAAAATACAGCTACGATTTGCATCAGTTTTGTCGGAGCCAGCCACGCATGTAGATTGACTTTGATCAAGTTGCAACAAGCAAGTTGGTGGAGTTTCTCTATATAAGGAGCACCCTTGTGGTTATTGAAAAACAAGTTTTAGGAGAGAAAAAACCTGAGATAAAGGAGCGAGGAAACAAGGAATAAAGTAGAGGCATTTCCATAGAAGAATTCAAAGATTTATATTTGAATGGGTTAATTATACCTAACATCTCCAACCTTTCAATTATGTATAGATCACTTCCCCAATCTTTAATTTTCCTTATGTAGGTCCTCAAACTTTAATGAAATCCTCAGTTTAGTCCCTCTTGACGGAAAACGTCTAATTCGTCTGTTAAGTCAGGGGCATTTTTGGTAAAATATAAAAAATAAATATTTTAATTTAAAAAATAAAAAAGAAAAATGGGGGATGGGGACTCTCTCCTAAGAGGCTGCCATGCCGGGGGTTTGGCTGCCAGAAATGGCAATAGTGCACAGTCTCTTATGGGGGACCATGCTGCCAGAAATGGCAGCAACACTTCTGCCATTCCTGGCAATGGCAGCTCTCTTTTGGGGGGTAGTCCCACCTATGTGCTACCGGGCTGTCGAAAATGGCAGTTGGAAGGGCTGCCGGAAATGGTAGCCACTGCCATTTCCAGTAGCCCATTTTTCTTTTTTTTTTATTTTTTTAATTAAAATATTTATTTTTTATATTTTACCAAAAATGCCTTGACTTAACTAACGAATTAGACATTTTTTATCAATAGGGACTAAATTGGGGCTTTCATTAAAGGTTGATGACCTACAGAAGGAAAATTAAACGTCGGGGACATGATCTATAAATAGTTGAAAGGTTAGGGATTTAGGGGTAATTAACTCTATTTGAATCTATGACAGGTTCTACCTATTTTTGTTGCTTTACTTCAATTATGTTCTAGACATTTTTGTACTAAGGTTGAAGAAGAAACCCTTTCGACAATGTAATTTATTGGGTATCAAATTAATTCTATTTGTGTGAAACGTTTATGGCTCTTACTTATGTCATTAATCAATTCGATGGATATTTTATCTTTAACATCAAGTGTTATTGATAGTTAGAAATTCAGATGATTATTCTATGCTTGGATTTGGTTGTTAAGTAATTATCTTTGATTCATCGTTTTCTTTAAATTGATACGGAGAATGTTTAGATAGTTTAGTAAAAGAAGCAAAGAAGAACCTACTTTAGAATTTCTTACACCGATCTTAATTGCTAAATCTATAGGTAACAATAGATTGATTTCGACTTGTTACTTGAAATTGGAAATTAATATATACTTACCTGTTCATTGTCGAATGTAGTGGATTCAAAAACTTTAGTAATTCTCTTTTCATTAATCAAAAACTTGTTGAAGCTTATTGTCTTTAATTATTCTTCTTTTATTACTATTTTTAGTCTAACAAACTCATTGTTTTCTCAACCTGCTAGAAGTAAACTAAGGGAGACTAGTTTATACTTTTGTAATCATCTTTGCATTCGTAGTGGGATAGGACTCATTATTCACGTTTCTATAATTCAATTGATTCATGCGCTTGCAAGTATTTAAAATTGATACCAACAGCCAAGAGTTTCTCAATCATCGTGTCCTACAACAAGTATAATCATCATAGAAAAGTGAATTTCGATTTTGAAGTTTGACCAAGTTTCCTTACAGAGAGAAGATTAAACCTAAAAGTTGGTATATGTAAGGTTATTTACCACACTACATTTTTCATATTTATGAAATTAAGCATAATGAAATTGACTTAAATAACCACCACTTTGAATTATATTTTTCCTTTAAACCATTGTTTCTCTATCCCATAGTCTTCTCTCCACCAACGAGATTTTCTCTAGCAGGTCCTCATTTCATATCCTTCTATCTGTTTCATATGTCAAATGTTGCTGGAAAGAGAATTTGGTGGTACAGTCCTGAGGGGTTCACCTCCACTAACTTTCTAGAGAGCCATTCCAACTTCCAAGTGCATAATTCATAACTGAATCATCCACTTGTACCTTCAATTTAATAATCCACTTGCACTTTCTAACTTGATAAACTACTTGCATCTTGGACCACTTGTATATTGTAATTCGCTTTGTACCAATAGTATAGCCAGCCAACATTGTAGAGGTGGACCTTGAAGTGCGCGATTGTTCCATCAAATATTATAACAACTAGACTCAATATGATACAGCTAGATGAAGAGTAGGACACTAATGAGTTATTAGGCCAGGATAGAATAAGCCTAGATATTGCTGATGGAAGGAACAGGCGTAGAGGAGTCCATATTGGAGAGACACAATCCAAAAATGTGGATGCAGATGGCAAAGAAAATAATGACACAGCCCATTCAAAAAACTTTGTATCGGCAGGTCTAGCTATGCAGGCCTGCCGGGATCCATGATTTGTTTAAGTTGGAATTACCGAGGACTGGGCAACCCTTGGGCAATTCTTGTTTTGTGTTAGATTGTTAAATCTTGGAGGCCCAATATTATTTTTCTTTCTGGAACTCTTGTACACTCGAATAAAATTAATGAAGTACGAAGGAAAATAAAGTGTGAGGGTTATTTTGCTGTTGATCGTGAAGGGAGAGGGGGTGGTTTAGCGGTTTTTGGCAAAACAAAGATGACTGTACTATGACTAGTTTCTCAAAGCATCATATCGACCTCAAAGTAAAAGATGACATTCGTGGAAGTTGGAGATTGACTGGGTTTTATGGCTGTCAGGCGACTAGCAAAAGAAGAGAATCATGGAACTTATTAAGGCAATTACATGGTTTTTCTACTCTTCCATTGTATTGTATCGGGGATTATAACAATATTCTTAGTCCTACATAAAAGAGAGGGCATACAAAGAGGCCAACTCACTTGATTCACGGGTTTCGTGAAGCTATTTCAAATTGTTCTCTAGTCGATCTACCTTTAATTTGTCATAAATTTACTTGGGAGAAGAGTAGAGGTTCAGCTAATTAGGTAGAAGAAAAATTAGATTGAGTGTTAGTGTAGTTATCTTGGTTGCAAATCTTCCCGAAGGCAAAGCTGTTTAATCTTGTGGTGTCAATTTCCGGCTTCTTTCTGTTGCTGCTCAATACAGAGAAGATTAGCGACATAATCATAAAATAAAGGCTACGTTTTGAGAATAGATGGCTGAAAGAGGACTTGTTTGATGATAAACTTTATAATGTGCTGGCAAAATCACAAAGCAAAGAGCTTGTTCAACGGCTAGACTATTGTATAACATCACTTGCTTAGTGGGGAAGAAATTCAATAAGAAAATTTAAAGGACAAATTAATTTGTTGAAGGGAGACATCGAATAAGAGAAAGCAACAATGGTGGGGATGCTGAACAATTAAAGGCTAAGAAAACATAATTGAATATTTTACTGACGCAGGAGGAAGACAACTGGAAACAACAGGCCAAGAGTCACTAGTTGCAAGATGGGGATGACAATAATAAGTTTTTTCATGCTATGGCATCTGACAGAAAGAGAAGGAACACGATTCACATGTTGTAAGATGATAATGGAACATGGCAAGATGATCTGAGTGTCATAAATGATGGACTGTTTGGAGAAGACATAAATGAAACTACAACATTGATATCTAGATCAATATGCGCATTATTGATGAAGAAAATTCTATAATGCTAGAACCATTTACGCCAGAGGAATTCAAAACTGCAGCGTTCCAAATGTACCTAGACAAGTCCCCTAGGCCAGATGGCCTTAATATAACATTTTTTCAAAAGGTTTGGCCTCTTCTTGGTGATGATATTGTCCATTCTTGCATTGGTTGGTTGTCTAACAGGAATTCCCTGCCCATTTGAATGATACAATTATAACTCTGATTCCTAAATGTGATTTCCCAAAGTCTATGAAAGATTTGTATCCCATATCTTTGTTCATTATTTTGTATAAAATTATTGCAAAAGCCTTGGCAAATAGGACGAAGAAGCTATTATTTGAGGTTATTTCTAAATACTAGTCAGCATTTGTTCCTGGGAGATCCATCACTGATAATGTAGTTGTAGCTTTTAAGGCGATACATCACATGAAAAGGAAGGTAAAGGGCCAAATGGGGAAAGTTGCTCTAAAGATAGATATTAGTAAGGCTTATGACCAAGTGAACTGGAGTTTTTTAGAGTATATGCTATCCCGAATGGGTTTTTCTCCTGAATGGATTGAATTGATGATGCTTTATGTCACTACTATCAATTACTCAGTCTTAGTAAACGACATTGAGGTTGGACGTCACCAACCAAAGCGTGGGCTTCGACAGGGTGATTCCTTATTGCTATATATTTTTATTAGATATATGTGCCAAAGTGTTGTCCTCTATTATTCTACAAGATGAGGGGTGAAGTGCAATTTATGGGTGCAAAATTGCTAGAGGCGCACATTTTGTTTCTCATTTATTTTTTTGCATACGACATTTTCCTTTTTTTCAAAGCTACTAGTAACGAATGTTCAATTGTGAAAGACATTTTAAGGAATTATGCACTGGTTTCTGGGCAAGCAATAAACTATAAAAGTCCAGTATTTTTTTTAGCAATAAGATACCTAGATCGGAAGAGCACACGAGAGAATATAATATCAATCATTGGAGTCTCCAATCCACTTAATACAAGAAGGTACTTCGGTCTGCCTTCTCTTATAGGGAGAAAGAAAAGAGATATCGTCAACTTCTTGAGAGATAGATTGTGGAATCACATGCAAGGATGGAAGGGTAAAATGCTCTCTAAAGAAGGATGAAGGTCATGATTAAGAGTGATGCTCAAACTGTTCCTACCTATTGTATGACTACATTAATGCTTCCTGTGTCATTGTGTGAGGAGATGCAAAGGATGATGAACTCCTTCTGCTAGGGTTTGGGAACAAATGGAAAGAGAGGTCTAAATTGGTATAGCTGGAACTGGTTGTTTGTCCGAAAAGAGTTTAGTGGGATGGGATTCTGTAACATACAAGCCTTCAATCTAGCCATACTCGGGAAACAATGGTGGAAACTTATTTCAGACCCTTATGCTCTAGTTAGTTAGGTCCTCAAAGCCAAATATTATCCTAAGAGGAGTTCTTGGAAGCTCAGCTCGGGCACAATCCAAGTTTTGTTTAGAGGATCATATCTCGAGTAGTGTTGGAGAAAGGTTACAGATGGAGGGTTGGCAGTGGCAGTAATATACATGCATGGAAAGATTTCTAGATAAGGGAGAGACAATTCCATCTTGAACCAACCAGACAACCAGATATTGAAAACTTGAAGATGAATGAGCTCTTTATCCCTAGAAGAAGAGAATGGGACATCGAATTGCTTCATGAGCTTTTCAATTAGAAGGAAGTGGAGATAATCACTAAGATTCCATTGAGTGTGCGGCCTATTCTAGGTAAGATAATTTAGCATTATAGCAAGAATTGAAACTACACAGTTAAATCTGGATGTCGAGTTGCATTGGAGGTTATAGAAGGGGATGAGGATTTTCGAGTTCAAAGAGATTGGAATAAGGTATAGAGCATGAATATTCCACCTAAAATGCAAGTATTTTTGTGAAGAGCATGTAGGGACTGTTTGTCTACAAGAATGAGGTTGCATGATAGAGGAATTCCTCTTCAAACTCAGTGTGTTCAGTGTGGAGACGAAGATGAACTAGTTGGTCATTCTCTTATACATTGTCCTTTTGCCCAAGCTTGCTGGAGTATTCTTCAAATTCCTCAGCAATTCAATAATACTACTACCTTCCATGAGTGGTTCTTTAATGATTTAAGAGGTTTCAACAGAGGAATTTTGTAAAAAATCTGTACTGTGGCCTGGAGTATTTGGAAGCAGCAAAATTCAAAACTGTGGTCAGGCTACTGTCTAAATGCTTCACAAGCTATCCATATGGCTATCAGCTATCTTGAGGAGTGGCAACAGGCAGGGAAGGCTAATAGAACACAAGATACTAATGGAGATTCTCAAGAAAGTTGGCGTTTTCCTCCGTCGGGCAGTTTGAAATGTAATATTGATGCCTCGGCAGTAGCTACAAGGGTCGGTATTGGCTTGGTTTTAAGAAACAGTGAGGGGACATTTGTTCAACTTCGCATGGTTCACATAGAATGTGGCTTTTCGGCTAAAGAAGTAGAGGCAACAGGGTTGACGGAAAATTGCTATGGCTGCTGGATTGCGCTTATCAGAACATTATCTTTGAGATGGACGCAAAGGCTATAGTGGATGTTATCAATTCCAATAATGAGGATGCATCAGAACTCAGAGTGATCGTTCATGATTGTAGGATGCTCTTGGACCAATTTCAAGGCTCTAAAGTTCAATTTGTTCGATGACAAGGAAACGGGACGGCTCATGAAATTGCAAGACTTTATCTCTTAATCTAAATTTTTATTGTACTTTGCAACAAGTACCTTCCTAGCTTTTTTTTGAGGGGGGGGGGCTTATCTCTAGATGTAACAAATGCTTTAAGTGAGGAAACATGAGTTCTTTCTTTCAAGAAAGAAAAAGAAAAAATTACAAGTAAACAAAAAAAAAAAAAAAAGGAATTTTTTTGGGCTTGGGATCTAGCCCTAGTGGAGCCCCACATTGGCTACATGATAGGTATAGATTTATCATGTTTAAATCCCCTAAATATGTTGTTAATTGTGTTATATTATGTTTAAAACTTCACATTTATGTTTAATTTCGTAAATTGTAGGAAAAAATCGAGAGAAAGACAAGTTAGAGTGGATTTGGATCAATTTTGCACAAATTATGAAGTTTGGGGATTAAAATGAGGACAATGAAAAGAAAAGCACAAAAAGAAGTGTTCAAGTCTCATGGAATTTCGGGCCACAAAGCATATGATTTACATAGGAGTAAAATAGGTCATCGGAAAGCTTATCGAGTCAGAGTCCAACGCAACTTTCCGATCTCAATTCCGAGTTTCCTACTAAAAGTTATAGACGTTGGAACACATGCTGCTAGTAGAATGCGGCCGCATGTATACGGCCACACTCGTGTCCAGAAGTTTGGCAGAATCAGCACAAAGAGCCATGCGGCCGCATGGTAATATTGTGCGGCCTCATAGACCATACGCGCGAATTTCTGATTTTTCTCCTTATTTCCTTAAAACTCTTTTTATGCTTTAACTTGTACACGGTTTTTAGACCTTATAAAAGGGCATCTAGCCATGTCTTCAAAAAAGAGGAGAGACACAATACAGAAAATACCTTAAAAAAGGGGGGAAAAACACAATACCTTCGAAGGCTTGGGAATCAAGTTTGAGATTCAAGAAGGGAAAACTTGGTGCAAGACTTCTTCATCTTATTCAAGAGCTAATTACCCGGGTTGTGCGCTTTATTTATTTGTGTTTTCCATTCATGATGTGTAATTGATTCTAAGTTGGAATGAACGATGTAACCTAATTGAGACCATAGTCATGTTTTTCATGCTTAATTTATGCAATTAATTTCTTATGTTAAATTCTTATTGGTATATTTTTTTGTCTTCATCTATGTGGCCAATGGATGAATGAATATATGGACTTTTGTTGAACTTGAGAGAGGAATATTTAAGTTAGTTTATGCAATAAGAATCATTAATTTAGACAAGATGAAGAGATTTACATGTGGTTGGTGCGATCACGTATGGTGAACTTCGGGGTGGCTTACATGAATCTCTTATTGATTAATACACTTAAGAGGGTTGTTAACGCGCTCACTTAGAGATAGGTGAGGGGCCTAATTTTGTAGGATTAGCTAGCTTTGAGAGGACCAGTTAGTTAATTTTGTGAGATTTGATCGGTAAGATAGATTGATTGTCGCAAGACTATGTGGTCCAATTATGGTGAAATCGTGAGTCCTGACACATATCCATCATATATTTCCCTCTAATCTTTGTATATATTTTAGTTTCTTAATTTTATTTACTTTTGTTTATTTATTCTCTTTTCTAAAACTGAAGATTTGATCATTCAAATAAAGTTGGAATTAATAATTTCGATACTCAATCCGATCCTCGTGAGAACAATAACTCGGACTCATTGTCCACTGTATTACTTGTTCGACCCGTACACTTGCAGATTTTACACACACATTTTACTCAAACACTACAGTTGAGAAATTTGTGTAAAATGGCCCCTTGACCGACCCATTTTGCATAATGGCCTTAGACCCTTTTTTGCACTTCAAAAAATAAGTCCAATAAAACTAAATTTTGTTAATAACTTCTGCCTTCTTCACCAACGTCTCCTTTATTACAATTTGGCAGCAACAATTCATTCCTCTTTTTCTCTTCCAACTGCTGCAATGCAAAACTCAAGAAGCCCCAAAGGAGAGAAGCAATGCACAAACCCAACCTAATATGAAGTGTCAACTGTGGAAGAGAAGCAAAAAGGAACCTGTAAACCCTTGATGGCACCAATTTTTTCAGGTAATGTCAAGATTATTTTTTTTAATGTGAATTCATGCTTTATGAGGGTTGAATTGATGATATCCACACTGTCATGCTTTATAAAGGTTTAATTGATGATATCCACACTTATAATTCATTTTGAAGATTTGTGTTTCTGATTATTAAGAATTAATTTATCTATTGGGTATTTTGGGGATAATAAGGAGTAGTTTGTATTGTTTATGGCGCATAGTTTGGGAAAGATTGTCAAGGCAAATATTAAGTAAAAGACAAGAATGAATAAGAGAGTTGCAGTGCAACCCTCCATAAAAATTTATAACAGATATTACTCCTAACACAAAGTTTTGCCGCTAGATTATTGGCAACTGGGACTATCTTTTAGAGCTTACCTGACCAGTGCAAACGCGAAAAATGTAAGGTTGGCCTTTCTCTAGTGAGGGAGTGAGCTATGAAATTGGAAAAAAATAGAAAAACTGATATGTTTTCAGTTTTTGGTCACAATATGTTGTATACTTCTAGACTGGTGTTAGTGGCTCCTCAAAAGACAAAATTCAACATCACTATTTGTCAAATATTTGTCCAGAAGGCACTATGGCAACATAATTTGCAGCAACCTATTAAGATGGATGCCAAAAGTGTAACAAAGAATAAAGAACATTCTTGTATGGAACATCAACCTGATGCTCTCATAGACACCCCATAACATTTTTATTCTTATTAAAAAATCAAAGCAGAAAAACCAATCACCCAGGTGAAAAGAGTTCGCAAACATTCCAATAGGCAAAGAAGAACTGATCCTAACACATTAAACATGATGTGTTGAAATAATATATTTTGATTATTTAAATTTTTTTTCAAGTTTAAGTTTCATCATAGTAGCCAATTATATAGACTGATGCTAGTTTCACATCTATCCACCCCCATATACCTTCAAATTCTCTAAATTAATAGACCTTCAACTTGCTCATGAGTAGATGTTTTTTCAATCAAAATTTTGCTAACAAAATAAATGCAATAAACACTGAAAATCAGAAGAGACTGAAGATTGAGAATTACAGTATTTACACAGGAGTAGAGGGTTCAAGAATTTAATGGACTATCACCATGGGAGCATTAAAGCGACAGCCCCCAGTAATAGTGCAAAATTTCACATATGAATGACCATAGGTGAATCCACTACCATTAAATTTATTATAGAAATACACCTCTTATAGCAGTTGAAGCAACTTTGTCTTTCTTTTCTACAACTCCAAATTACCAAAAGAATACAAAGATTGTTTTTTCATGACATTCTTTTATTCTCATTCATTGTTCTTCTGGGTCTTTTGCTTTGGACTGTTGTCAGTTTTCTTTATTTCAAGACTATAGAACTCATTAAGCCAGAGCAACTTAATATGCATGGTTTTTCTTTTTCAAGTTATAACAAGAAGATGGTTTCTCTTAGATTGTTATAGTGGGAAAAAGAGAAGAGCTGAAAAATAATAACTATTGCTCCCAAAAGTCTTAAGGTAATTAGAGGTTTTTTCATTGAAATATAATATCCCTTTATAGAACCACTATTTAGGCCAACCCATATACAAGGAACAAAATTGATCCAGTCTTTTAGCTTAATAAGCTTACCGAATCAATTCAGGTTGCAAATTTTGTTTTAAATATTTCAATGGTAGAAGTTATCACTAGAAACCTGTAAAACTCTCGACAGGAAAACAATTTTCCTATTTCCTAATGCTTGTGAGACCATATCTCAAGCATAATGCCTTAGGTTTTAAATTCCATGAATGATATCTATTAGATTTTTTGGGTAGATATACAGGTGAAGGATCGATAAGTGGATTCATGGAACTTGCACATGTATTATATTTTGCTTTTGCATTTATGTGTGTGACTAGACACACAGATATAAGGAACTAAAGTTAGGGATGCATAACGAGCTGGCCGGCTCGGGCGGCCCGTGACCTAGCCCGTAAAAAGCCCAAGCCAGCTTGGCTCGTGGCTCGTTTATCATGAGTTGGGGCCTGAGTCGAGCCCCAAATTTTGGGGAAGGCTTGGGGCAGGCCGGCCCGTGTGGCTCGTTGGGCCAAAACGGGCAGGCCCATTTACATAGGCTTTCAAGGCTCGCCCGTGTCGAAATTTAAAAAAACCAAAAAACTTTGTAATAATTTAATTATTTAACTTACAATTTCATATAAAAGGTAATTATATTGTCACTATTATTTTTATTTATCACACCACAGTTTATCTTCACCACTACTATGTTCATGTTATTTATAAAAAAAAAAATCGAGAAGGCGGAGCCGGCTTGGCTCGTCTCGGAAAAAGGCCCGAGCCAAAGCTCGGGTCAAGCCTAAATTTTGCGAATGGGCTTTGGCTTGGCTCGGCTCGGGCTTTTTAGGCTCGGGACCAAAAAAGCCCGAGCTGGGCGAGCCGACATGCCTAACTAAAGTTCTGTCTTTTAGGAGTATACCTGAAATCCAATAGGTGGACTCAGTCCTCCACCAACCTTAATTTCTTTGTACTGCAAGCCAGACTCCGTAGTTACCACAGGTACCTTCACAGTTAAAAAATTGCATACATTAACCAAATCGATTATCTGAGCAAATGGGTGAAAGCATATGGGATGTCTTGGATAGTGAATTTAGGTACGTGGTTGAACTTGAACTGGCAAAACAATTATCTAAGGTATAGGCCTATGTTCATGTGTCGCCCCATATTGGGTAAGAAATTAACAGAATGCACACATGTCTATATTCCTGTTTTGCTTATAAAGCATTGGTTGTCTGTTGAAGTTAGTTTCTTTGAACAAACTATGTTCATATATGATCCGAACCCTCATTTTTTCCTAGATGATACACTTCAACATATATTGACACCCATGGCTACTTGTATACCGAGACTGCTATGATCGGAGGGTGTTACGGTAAGAAAAGATGTTTTTCACATTAAGAGAGTCCAAGGCACCGCAAGATAAATACACTCATGAGTTTCTTTCCTAGCAATTAATTTTGCCATGATTTACATTATATTTACCTTCTTTCATTGCCTATAGGGGAGATTGTGGTGTGTATGCGATTAAGTTTATTGAACTCGTGAGTTCTGGAACGAATGCTAAGTTGTTGACTTTTACATGTCTTTTTGGAGGAAGAAATTAGCAATCGATCTTCAAGCACTTGATTGTGATCCCTAGGCCTCTCTGACTGTTGCTGTGAATGGCTAATTCCTATAGGTCTGATCATGCTGACTATTCTTAGTTGTAAAATGTTAGGTATGAATTGATCGATCATGTAAAATGTCTTTTGTCCAACAGTTTTTTGGTACAACCCCTTGTAAATGAATAGCTATGACATGTATGCATAGTTGTTGATTTTGTTGTATATAACTTGCATACCTGAGATATGTAACAATCTTCAATGGACGTTTGGTTAAACTCGTTAGGTGTTTTGTTCCGGGAATGGCTATCTCAAAATGCAATATATACTTCTCAATGGGAAAGTCTATTAATAGGTCTGTTAGGAGTCTGTTAACCGACCTGTCTGTTAATAGACTTGTAGACAGACTGGTCTGTTAACAGACCTGTAGACAGACCGGTCTGTTTATAGGTTTGTCAACAGACTCCTTAGCAGACTCGTATTTGTTGATCATTTCGCCCAATTCAATGTAGTTGAAGGAAGAGTTACATTTAAGATTCATTGTCCTATCATTATGAACATTGTGTTTTATTGTTGATATGGTCTCCTCATTTGGAAGCATGGCTCATTTTACTTCATATTCTAATATTGTGTTGTTGTCGATCAATGTAAAGAGATGCAAAGGAACTCAAGTTGAACAAGACAATTGAAGGTTTAACGTGAAAATTGTGCGTAACATGTCAAAGTCACTTGTAAAGAGCATAAACCTCTTTAATTTTTCCTTCGGGCTGTTTTGTTATCAAATGTTATACTCAATTACTTATCAATACAAAACAGTCTGTGCAGAGGTCTATAACTGACCGGTCTGTCTATTGGTTTATTAACAGACCTACAAATAGACCAGTCTGTTTGTAGACCAGTCAACAGGCTTCATGACAGACTTGTATCTTCTGCTTATCATTTTGCCTAATTCAATCTAGTTAAAGGAAGAGTTACATATAAATATCATCGCCCTATCAGTTCCAACTAAATTGTACAACGTTGTGGTGAAACATAATCGAGTGACTACGAAAAAATAATATATGCTTGTAGTTTCTTTTGTTATACAAGTGTCTTTTGTTTATGAATTGGTTGTCTTTTATTGTTGTTGAGCTGAGGTGAAATAGAGGTATGACTCATCTCTCTTTTTCTCAATAAATAGTAGTTGTCATTGATCATTTACCCCAAGGCAATTTAGAGCTTGATTGAAGCTCTTTATTTTTGCAATTTATAAAGGGAATTTATAATGAATGAAAATGAGTGGTGGAGATTTAATTGAAGTTTGAAATGCGTGGTGATTGTTGAGTAGTTGTCAAATCAACAGTCAAATCATGGTAGGTGAATTTATAAATAGAAAAAATAAAGAGGTTCAAACAACCCCTTAGTTGAAGGAAGAGTTACATATAAGATTCATCGTCCTATCATTATGAACCTTGTGTTTTGTTGTTGTTACGGTCTCTTAATATGGAAATACGATTAATCTTTCTTCTAACTCAAGTTGAACAAGCAATTGGAGGTTGCACGTGAAAATTATGCATAACATGTCAAAATTGTTACTTTCGGGTTATTTTACTATCAAATGCTACACTCAAGTACTTACCAATACAAACCAGTCTGTGCAAAGGTCTGATAACCAACCAGTCTGTTGTTCGGTCTGTTAATAAGTCTGTCTATTGGTCTGTCGACAGACCTATAAACAGACATGTCTGTTTGTAGGTCGGTTGGTAGACCTCCTGACAGACTCATATCTTCCATTCATTATTTCGCCTTATTGAGTTTAGTAAAAGGAACAGTTACATATAAAAATCATTGGCCTATCGGTATGAACCTTGTCCTTTGTTAAATAAAAGTTCCACTCAATTTTATAATGTTGTGCCGAAACATAATCGATTAACTACAAAGAAACAATGTATCCTTCTAGTTTCTATTGTTATTCAAGTGTCTTATGTTACATGAATTTCTTGTCTTTTAGTGTTGTTAAGAGCTCCTGAAATGGATGTATGACTTATCACTCTTCTTCTCATCAAAATAATTGTTGTTGTTGATCATTTACCCCAAGACAATTTAGTCGAAGGAAGATTTACATAAGATCCATCGTCCTATCGTTATGAACCTTTTTGTGTCCTATCGTTTCCTATTGTCCGAAGTAATCTTAAATAGTGGAACTGAAATTTGTGTATTCTGAGGGAAAAGAAATCCTAATTCCATCTTTTTTTTACAGGCATCTATTTAAAGAAGGTCGTGTATATCCCGATATAACTCTGAGCATGAAGCATTATTGGATACAAAAATTCCCTCTACAGCTTCTTTCTTGCTCTCATTCCATTTCCATATCCATTTTTCTTGATCATTTTTCACAAATTCACCAAAGTAACAAATGACAACTAATGTAGTGTCGACCATCTCTCCATGTCAAACAAAACTTCAGAATGTTATTAAGTATGACATTGCTTGTAACTTTAAGTTTTTGATACGAAATTGTGGTTACACAAAAAATATGACGTCTATTAACATACCATTTCTCTAAGTCTGTCAACAAACCACCCATAGTCTGTTAACAGACTCGTCGAGCTTTTGACCAAAAAAAAAGCCTATGCCTTCAATTTTTTTTGATGTGTAACCTATGATCAATTTCCAGTAGAGTAGTGCTATTTAGCACCACTGGTGCTTGGCACCATATCAATGTGGCATTGAATGATAAGTCAAATCAAGTGGGTCCTTTATTCATGCATTTAATTTCACTTATCATTCAATACCACATTAGTTGCCACATAGACTGATGCCAAGCACCACTGGTGCTACATAGCATTATTCTTTCCAGTACCTCCAATAGTGAAAATGATATAGGAATTCATCTAAATAGGTATAATAGTCAAGAAACCCCAATGTAGAACAAATGTAAAATCTATACAGTAAACTAAACAAAATGTGTATATCAATGTGAGAATTCTTACCAAGTAAATGGAGACTGATTACTAGCTTCTCATTCTACTACTCATTTTAGTGGCTGGAAGAAATTTTGATGTCAAATATTATGAACAGATTTGTGAAACAAAGAAGAAAGTGGAACGATTAGTTTTGGTGGGAAACCCATGCATATGCTTACACTAATTGTATATAAAGGTGTTTGTGACTTTTTCCTTTTATTGATAAATAGTTATTTTGCTATGATAACATGGGTATTTTAGACATTTTAGTATATTTGAGGCCTTTTATACTTAAGAAGGCTATTTTTTATCGGGTAATTATATTACCACTACAAAAATTAACTTCAACACCACATTTTAATTTCACCACAAATAACTTATAACTTTGATTAAAACACCACAACAATTTTACATTTATAATCTACATTTCTAAATTACAAATAAGAAAGGAAATGAAAAATATTCTCTTCCCACCACAATCTGACCACCAATTATTCCATAAATTCACTTTCCTCCAAAAAAAAAAAAAGGAAAAAAGAAAAGGGGGAAAAAAGGAAAGGAAACATAGGCACCGTTAATTTTCTCATAATCTAGAACAAGTTTAATAGTTTAGAATTATATATATACTAGTGGTGATTGTGCGTTGCACAATAATTGGACTAATGTTGAATGGTGGTTTTGTTAAGAGCGGTATATTATTGTGATTTTGATAATAAGTTTTGTATAATAGAGATAAACTTCCCTATCCATTCATCGGTTAGTTTACCGGTTGATAAAAATTAAAGTATTTTATGGAGATATAAGTTGGAGGA
This sequence comes from Nyctanthes arbor-tristis, assembly GCA_963692815.1. Lineage (NCBI taxonomy): Eukaryota > Viridiplantae > Streptophyta > Magnoliopsida > Lamiales > Oleaceae > Nyctanthes > Nyctanthes arbor-tristis. The sequence goes on from CAVNYN010271153.1 coordinate 31,737, forward strand.
TAAAATTGTCAATTAAGACACTTGACTTGTTTCAAATTAAATTTTTTAAGGGTAAAATTGTCAACTGGTTAACTAATGGAGAGGTTTTCACATCTTTGTTTGTTGAAAGTGATGTAATTAGTTGTGCATTTCATCAACCGTGTTGTTAGATTCACTGAAGAATTCATTTGCAGCATCTACATTGCTTGCACCTTCTAGTTTCCGTTTTCTCAAGTTCTCATCTTCTTCTTCAAAACACACAGTGGTCACTAATTCCTGAGAAATATTACCTGATGGGGTGAAAGATATGAGGTTGCCTTTTCCTTTGAGGAGTGATGGATCGTTAGTAATTTCTATGCCTTTAGCAGTGTTGTCAAATGATGTAAATGTCATCCAATCTAGCTTGATCAACTATATTAATTAGACTATACTCCACGAGCCACAAATAAATATACTATAACCTGTGACAGCTGAACAGCTGCATCCTAGATATTAACCATCAAGAAAACATATCTTTAGATGTGAATCAATAGAAACAAAAGGCATGAGATAGTTCCGCGAAGACATAATTACATATTTCACTTCTAAATGAAAGAACAACTCATCATGGTACTTGGAACACAGAATACTGAGAATAGGCTGAAATTTTTAGAGTAAATGATAAATTTGTGATTAAATTATTCAACCTCAAATTATTAGCAAGATGTACAAAGGATGATCAGAAACTCATTCAGGACACTTAAGTTATATTTGCAACATAAGCCTTATAACACATGATAACTTAGGAAAAACCTAATCCAAAACTTGAAGAGCAAGTCTTAAGTTCTAGCTAGAATATCTCTATATCAGCCTAGATCAATTGTCATAGAAACAAATTTTAATTCAATACATCTTTATTAAAATTCAAAAGCAAGTATAGTCAGAAGTTATCAAGTAACATATGCCAACCATCAAGACTGTAGATATACACTTTCATTTACATTATTCTGTAATACAACATGCATGTGCATATAAACTTCATAGAAAAGCTAAGCATTTCCCCCCGATAAATTTGGAATCAATTAAATGAATTTTTTCATCATTCAGATATATTGAAAATCATCAACATTAGGGGATTGTATAGAGAACTTTAATTTCAAATTAATGTCCTTCTCGAGAGCATATCCATCCAAAGCAGCATCGTCTTGTGCATTATATATACCAAGTTTCCACAGCTTCCACAGGCCACATGCACACAACCCATACAAGCTCCAACAAAATCTAAATACTTTTGAAATACAGTGACCAAAAAAAATGACACAAAAAGAGAGTATAAAAATTGAAAATTGAAACTGGAGTGAAAAAAATTCCAAAATTTTGGTAATACAAACTCAAAATTCCCCATTCATAACATCCATAGGCAACAAAGACACTAATATATTCATATAGATGACATAACACAACACAAACACAGCAATGCACACATAGATGTATACCTGAAATTATAGTTCAAAGCATAAGAAATTTCAGAATACTTTTCTCACCACAAAAAAAAAATAGGAAGAACGAAACAAATCCGACTCGAGCTCTCACTCGACTCCAACTCACGCACCACCACCACCATCGCGGTTGTTGACCAAATTTCCTTGTTTTCGTGATCCCTCGTCCGATCTGCACGGCAAACGGAAGGCACGAAAATCGATATTTAGGAAGATGGCGCCAACGATATGCAAGCTATGCAAGTCTGCCGAGAAAGAAACAATTGTGTTTTTGAGCTTTTTTCTGAAATAGGTGTCTGCTTTTCTCAGTTACAAGAAAGAATTATTTTATTTTTTCTGCTTTTCTAAGGCCGACAGCTGGAAACAATTCCTACTTTTTCTATTTTCTTTTTCTTTGAAAGGAGAAACTATTCAGAAAGTACAAGGGAAAGTAAAATGCCACACAGCTCAGTATGACGTCAAGCGGACGCCTTATGAACAGTAACCCATATTCTTCTCTTTTAAAATTGTAGGGATATACATATATATATTAAGGATTATTATACCGTCAAAAATTGATTTATGCATTTTTGATAAAAAAAATTTGATTGTGGATGTCATATTAATTTCAATCCAATTCTCTATGAAATCAAAGTAAAATAAGTGTCACGATTTGAGGTTGAATTTTTAAATTTGATATGGAATTAAAAAAATTAATAATAATGGCCCATGCATTGTGTTGATGGCCGCCCTCAACTTGCAAATTAAGCCACCAAAGACGATAAACAAGATATAAATCGACATTCAAAAATGTTAACAAAAAATTTGGGGAAAAAATTAATTAAAAAATAGATAAATGAAAATGATAAAATGATATTGTGGTGGGAGGTGGAAAATGATCTTAGAATAATAAATATTAAAAGTAAGGTTGTTAATGTAATTTTATTTAAGGATATTTAAGCAAACAATTAAATTGTGGTGTAAGAAATAAAAAGTGTAGTGGTAATATAATTACCCTTCTGTATAAGTGATGTTTGACTGAGGCCGTTTTGGAAAAATCCCCGCTACACCTCTGCTTTGTACTTTAATATATGGTAAATTCATTATATAACCAAATAGAAATAGTCATCTACATCTATATAACTTGGTAAAAGTAGTTGCTTTTTTTTTTAAATATTATAAGAGGATTGTAGAAAAGGGATTTGAACCCTTGATTAAACGTATGCAAAACTAACTAGGATGATACTAAACTACACAAGTCTTGGCACTTGTTAGAAGTAGTTTTTTTTCTTTTTTTTTTTTTTTTGGGTTACAAAGGGGATGGGGCGAGGGGTATGATGGGGATTCGAATCCGGGCCGATAAGGGGTTAGGCCTTAACCATATGGGCTAACCCTTGATCCGTTATTAGAAGTGGTTGGTGAATTAGATGTTGAAAAACCCCTTAAGAGAGGTATTAAAATTGTGGTTGGAGACAAGAATGAGGAGCATATGTTGCTTTTTAGGTACGAAAGACTACCCGAATTTTGTTACCGTCGTGGGATAATTGGGCACAAGCTGCTGGAGTGCAGTAAGGCCGCCATTTACATGATGAAATCAACAGGGAAGCGGCATTACGGAGAGTGGCTGTGTGCTCCACAATTGGGTGTGCATGGGAGGTTTCAAGCAGCTAGAAATGAAGGTCCCTCAAGGAAAAATTATAACATAGTCAGGGAAAATGAAGTAGATCGTGGGCTGGGCTGTGAGGAGGTAGATTCTCCTTTTCCAACAACAACCAAGACACAGAATTTCATCTTGGATGCGAAGCTCAATGGTAAAGACATTAGGTCGGGGAAACAGTTAGCAATAACATACGATAGGCCAGCAACAAATGACGATCACGATGATAACAACATCATGTTAACAGAGAATAAAAATGAAGCTGATAGGTTATGTAGCCTTGAGCCACCACTAGTGATTAGTGGAGGTGAAGGAAGGGGAAAATGGAAGCGAATAGAGAGGAATCCAAAGATGGAACACGCATCCCAAAATCAAGGACTTCGAGATAATGCTCCATTGATAGCAGGTTCGAAATAGCCCGATGAATAAGGAGGAGATCACTCTAACAATACAATTCCACCATGCGTCAACCTAAAAAGTGCAGTAGAGCATGTAAACATCTTGGACAATGACATGGAGGGATCAACTCAGCGAGTATGCAAGAAGCAAAATGATGAATACTTGGTAATATCTCTTACTTGTCCCAAACTGGCGAGCCTTGATTTGTTTATGTTGGAATGTGCAGGGCTTGGGACACCCTGTCATGTTATATAACTTACGGAATCTCATCCGTATCCACTCCCCTAGCATAATATTCCTTAGCGAGACACGTCTTTTTGGTTCTAAGGCTACTTATTTTAAGAATAAAGTTGGGTTTGACTATAGTTTTGTCGTTGACAGTGAGAGAAGAAGCGGAGGCCTCTTGCTTTTGTGGAAATTAGATTGTAGTGTTTCGATATGATCGTACTCACAAGGACATATTGATGGGGTGATTGATTTTAATAATAGATTGATTTACCGGATTTTATGGGCATCCTAGAGCGGAAAGCCGTTGTATGTCATGCGAGCTGCTTAGACGTCTCAGGCATGTCAACTCCTTACCATGGATTTGCCGTGGCGATTTTAATAAAATAATGTCACAAAGAGGGAGGCTCGATAAGGTCAGAGAGCCAGATTGAGGCTTTCAATGATGTGTTGGCTGATTGTGCAATGGCGGATATGGGTTTTGATGGTCCTATCTTTGCATGGACCAATAAACGACATGGAGCACATTTTGTTCAAGAAAGAATTAACCGGTTTATATGGGATGAATCAGCTCAGCTCTTTCTTGATAATGCCAAAGTGATACATCTTGATTTCCTTGGATCTGATCATAGGCCCATTCTTTTATTGCTTGACCAAATTCAAAGAGGGGATAACACGAGGAAAAAGGAAAAATAGTTTAAATTTGAGCCATGGTACTGAACTTTTGGATGCAAGGGAAGAATAATTTTGGACAACCGCACTCTATCTCTGTGCTGCAAAGAGTTTTGGAGAACTATTGCAATGAATTATGTAGGTGGAGTCAAGCCACATTTGGGAACTGGAGGAAAGAATTGAAGATGCTACAAACAAAATTGGCAAGTTTATATAATGATAATCAAGGTGGAGAGAAAATCTCAGCCATATATGAATTGGAGAAAAGAATCTATGAGCTTACAGTAAAGGAGGAGAGGTATTGGCAACAACGCTCGAGAATTCAGTGGCTTCAAGAGGGCGACAGGAACACAAAGTTCTTTCATGCCAAAGCAACTACAAGGTACAAAAAAAATCAGATTACTTAATTGATTGATGACAACGGAGAAGAAAGAGCATCATATGAAGAAATTATCTCATGCATTCAACATTACTTTGAATAATTATTTACCAGTTCAAAGCCGCTAGAACATCAGCAACAGTTGGCAGTTCAAGGTATTTCTACACATTTATCGGTTTTAGACGTCACATTGCTAGATGCATCTTTTACAAAAGAGGAGGTTTGAGAAGCAACTATGTCACTTGGATCCTTGAAGACCCCCGGGCCAGATGGTCTCTACGCGATCTGTACCATCCCGAAAATTTCTACAAATTAAGGTAAGCAACGAAATTGTTGTTTTGAAAGAATTACTTGAATATCATTGAAAGATTTCTTGAAGATCAAAATATTGTTATTGAATTGACACTAAAGAAAGATCTTGGTTGATAATTGACATAAACTAAAGTGTAATGACTTAATTGACATGAATTGAATAGCGTGGACTTGATTGAAAGATAATGCAAGGGGAAGGACTTCTTGGGCAATTTCCCGACAAGTGTGCGACGCCACATCGCGCCACTTGTCACGAGGTGATTTGCGCCACTTGTCATGATGTGATTGGCGCCACTTGTCACGATGTGATTGGCGGAACTCAAAAGTTATTAAAACTAGCTAAATCCTAACTATTATATAAAGGAAGCTAAGAGTTTCATTTTCTCTTCCAACCCATTTCCCTTTTCTCTCCCGAACCTCAAAATTCGTCCAACTTGGCCAAGGGAAGG
>CAVNYN010271156.1:0-38456 GCA_963692815.1 Nyctanthes arbor-tristis
CGAAAATGCCCAAAAAAACACACACACACACACACACACTCACTAGCTTCCACACTGTGTCCTATAACATTACACCCATCTACAGCTAGACCGTGGTTTGCATACCACAGTCAGTCTGGGTCTTCTTTCAAATAGTTTGTTTTGGTTCCTGGTTTGACTTTTCCTTGCAGCCATAATTCTTTTTAGTATTTTCTTCATTTAAACAAGTCCAAAATTTCTAAAATTCTCCAAAATAACCCTTTCACCTTTTAAATATCATCCAAACGGACTTCTTTAAGTTATTCAAAAGTGCAATTTAGTCCTTAAACTTGTTAACAATTACTTTTTAATCACAAAACTCTCAGGCTATGCTACCATTCATGCCATATCTTCCATTTGAAGCTCCTATTTGGTTTAAAAATCATCTTTTCAGTTATAATCACTGGGCTTTTCATCTACATGAATGGTGTTCCCAAAAAACTAGGTAGAAACCTGTTCAGTTACATATAAAATCAGATAAGTTAAGGGGTGTGTATAACATGCAAAATACACTCAAAACCAACTTTCGGGTTCATGATTACCTTTTTACAACTGCGATCATCGTAAAGGTCTCCACAGTATGGTTTCTATAGAAATTTTTTCTCACTGGAATAATACTCATGATGAAGTGCTCCTTCCCTATTTAACATCATAATTAAGGAACTCGATTTTTCTGCTCTAAGATTATTCAATCCGCCATCAAAAAGGAAAAAAATTGTTAATTGGCAGAATCAATATTATTTGAAATTGCATTTGGTGAAATATTAAAATACAATGTTAGGAAGCAGAATTTTACATGGGATTTTATTTTTTTTGGAAGGGGGGGGGGGGAAGATATGCTACATATGTGACTGTTGCTATCATAGTTTTCTTATCAATAATTGAAAAGAGGTCTTCTTCCTATAGGCAGAAAAAGGAATAATAACATGTCCGTCTTCAAAGTTTTCTATCATTATCTTCTTCTTTAATTTGCCACTATCTTCTTCCTCGAACCCTTTTAGTCAATTGTCACCGCGAAAAAGTGGTAAGCTAGTAGATATATGTAACTTAAAACTAAGGCTTCTTGTTGTAATGTATTTTTCATGTATAAAAAACTATTAGCGAAATTAAGACATCCTCTCTACATTTTTCTCATTCTTTTCTCTAAAAGCTTTTTCTTTTGTTTGAATATTACAAAGGGAATCTTTGGTTTTTTTTCTTTTTTTGGGGGGGGGGGAGATCGAACTCTAGACCAAAGGTGTGAGAACCTACTAAAATGCCGCTAGGCCACTCGGGTCTTGGCATTTTCTTTTTCCTTTTTTGCCTTGTTTTTCCCTTCTTGTATTATATCTATCGTGCTATTATTTTCTTCATTTTACGTTAGATTTTGCGGATGATTTTGATGAAACTATAGCCAAGATACTCGTATAAGAACAGTTTGGTCAAGTAGGTCAAGTGGAATCTTACAACAATCATAACTTTTTATGGGCAAAATTATGATCATTGGTGTCTGAAGAGGAAGATTTCATTTCTTGTAGTAGATTTATGGCGTATAGCTATAAAGGTTCCCTTTTATTTTTTTGACGGGAAATTTTCAATCATTCTAAATCACATTTGAATTCAAAAAGACAGGACAATAAGAAGTCAAATCACATTCAAAACCAGAAGTAAGAGAGTGAGTGGCAATGGTGTGAGCGACGATATTGGCCTTATGATAAGTAAAGTTGCATGTCCACAATCAATCTCTACCAAGAGTGAATTAATATTGCGCAGAAGAAAAGAAAATGAGTGAGAATCAGATTACGACTACAAGCTCTTCACCAATGTCAATCAATCAGACTCTAATTGGGAGCCCCTTTCGCTTAGCAAAAGAGAGACCTGCAAAGAGAACATAAGCTTAAGCTAGTTTGACGTCAGGTTTTCCTCTTTTCTTTGCCGTGAAATAGCCAACAACTCAACCAAATCCATCTCGAACTGCATCCTCCATTGCAAAGGTATCATCATTTTCCTTCATCGCAACATCGGTATTAAAGGGGCGGAATCCATCTACTTTTCATGTGACTTTATGTTGGTGGTCGACCCCTGTTTTCCAATGTCATGCCTCTGGAGAAAGTCCTAGACGTTATTAGCAATCATCTCAGGTGGCCCAATTATACCCCCGTACAAAACTCTTTCCTTTCAAAACCAGATTGTCCAAGCTGTTGCAACAATAGAAGGAATATCAGGAGCATATGTCGTTGAATGAGTACAAGATTACGAAAAGATTTAACTGTAATACCACATATTGAACACGGGTAAACAATCCTATATATACATATATATATATATATATGATAATAGCAAATACAAGGATAATTAAGTGAACTGTACATAACAATCTAAAGACAAAGAGACAAAGATATCGAATAACTCCCTTAGTTATTCCTTTGTTTGTCAAAGAAAATCTTGACTTTTCTTGCTGTCACCCGTTGCTCATCAATATCCAATCTCTACAAAACCTCTTAATTCGATAAGCTCATCAATATATGCATCACAAGATAACTTTCCCAGAGTTGTCAGTTAGAAATTTCTAACTCCAAAATATCACCAACCAAAACATTTTAGACAAACTCCTCCCTTCAAAAAAAGGGGAAAAAATTAGATAATTAAGAAAAGTTCAAAACCACCATGATTAACAATCTCCCCTCTTTGACTTTTCTTAATTCCAAAACAAATACAAGTCTGAAAACACCATAAGAATCAACTCCTCCTTAACACAATATTCAATAAAATAAAATCACCATCCATCCATAGGTTCATAACACATTCGCTGGTCAAAATGTAATCAAAATATACTAAGGTTGAAAGTTTATCATGCTAGACATGAAATGAACAAACTCGGTCGAACCAAGTAGCTAATATTAACAATGGCCAGCTGAACGAACTAGGGTAAGTATAAACTAGCTTTAGTTCAAAACAAGGTAAAAAACTTCATCCATTTCAATTCCATCTTGTTTCATGGTAAGTGTAATTTTGCATTTATCTTAGCCATTAAAACCAAGCTTATATAATTTGTATTTATCAAATATATCTGCTTATTTTTTTTAATTTTTTTTTGTGTGTGTTCATGTTGGGATTGATCCCATTTTCAAGAAAATGGTGAAGAAAAGGATGGAAAAAGAATAAATTAATTTTGAAGCTTTTGGACTCTTTGCGAATTAAATCATATGCGAGGAAAATTGGAGGATGATATTCATGCATACAAATGATCGAGATTGTGATTTGAGGGACCAAATTGCAAGTTTGAGGACTAGATCACTTATCATTGATAGTTTGGGGACCTAGAGTGCAATTTCAGAAGGACTACATTGAACAGTTGAAAGAGGCCTTGGCATTGGCGTGCAATTTTCAACTATGCGGCTGCCTGAAGTAGGAATTAATCTCCTGCACCTATTCTCTCTCCTAGCGCTGGAGTGCCAAATTCCACTCGATAGCAGTGCCATTGTCGCGGGAAATTTTTTTTCCATTTTTTCTTTATAGCTTTGTTTTATTTATGGGAACCTTCTTTTGGCCCATATCTAGCATGACTTTTAGGGCTTTTTTGGACTCTCTAAAGCTACTATAGATAGGTCTTTTATTTTTCATAGAAGGGAAAAGAGATCCATGGCCCAAAGGGGCAACTACGTGCCAGGAAAAAAGAAGAGAAGAGAAAGAAATGCGTGTCAAGGAGAGAAGCACTACTAGAAAAAGTGCCATTAGTAACATATTTTTAGCAACAGACCAATATTGTTGCTATCACCAACGGATTAGTAACTGTTTAGTAACGGAATATATATTTTTTATTTTTAAAATAAAAGTCTAGCTAGCCACGGCATTCGAAACAGAACTTTGATGTTGGTAAATTTCCATTACCACTACGTTGAAAATATTACAACAGAACTAATTTGTTACATTAGAAATAGAATATTAACGTGTTAGTAACAGAAACCATTTGTCACTATTAGCAACAGATTACCAACAATTTAATAACGAATATTTTTTTTAATGTTTTTTAAAATGTATATTTAAAGTTACCAACGGAATTACCAATAGAACTAGATCGGTTGATAATAATCCGTTTCTAATCGGTTGCTATTTGTAACGATCATTGACCGTTGCTATTCGTAACAGACATTTTTGTTGCTAATTTCTCAAAGAACGAAAAACTTCATAATTGTTTCACTTAAAATTTTCAAAAAATTTCTGAACCTTATGTTAAAAATTTTTCCTCCCAAAGTAGTATTTGAGATCGAGAAGTTTTTGAAGGGCACTCTCGTTTCAGTTCATAGAAAAATATTATTTGGAGAGAAACATATGACGCTCCAGTGTACGTTGTCGCTCATGACCGTACAATTTTATCTTTACATAAATCTATGCACTAAAATATATAATGTTCAATAATTCATTAGTAAAAAATATAATATGAAATAAATTTTTTAATTGTAATGTGGTTTATCCAATGAAAAAAATATATAAAATAAAAATTTTAATCATCGATGAAGATTTTTATTTGGTGTTATTTGCTGGCTAAGGTTTAAAACAATGGTTGTATATAAAATTCTTTATTAATTACTGGGTTTTTAAAACAAAAAATTCAGATTAATCACATTTTTATTTTAATAGAAGCAAAAAAAATTTTAATAGGCCGACTTTTTATTTTTTAGTTTTAATTAACAATGAATATATATTATAGTATAGAAAACCATTGTAAAAAAAATATTTATATTTATTGACAAAGAGAAATAAATTTAGAGCATAAATGACATATATGAAATATTATATAACAAAAGTTTAATTAATAAAAAAGCCCCAATGTTTGAAAAGAAAAATTTGATATTTTTAAATTGATAAAATTACTAGAACATACTTTATATAAATTATGGGGCAACATGTTAACAAACATATATGGTAGACCGCTAGGACCCAAGTTCAAATCCCCATTCAGCATTAAGGGAAATTAATTCTCTTGGGTCGGGTCTATGGTCTTGGTCTGTGTTGCTCACGAGTTGGCGGGTTGGGCTAGCGGGTTGGGTTAAACAGGGCTTTGTAGCTGGATATAGCTAGTGGGTTAGGTCGGGTTAAAGCTTAACCTGTTACTAATTAGTATCAGAAAGTTTTACGTTACTAATTAGTAATAGAAAGTTTTACTGCTAATTAGTAATGGAATTTATATTCATTTTCTAAATTAGCCACCATGGTATTAGTAAGAGTTTTAGTAATAATACATTTCTGTTACTAATAGCGGTTAGAAACAAAATTGACTTCTTTAGCAATGGAAATTTCCGTTGCCAATCGCGCCTTTTCTAGTAGTGAAGAGCTACAGTCTTTCTCAGGGAATTTGTCGTCTTTTGATGATAAGTTCCAATTTTTATTTTTGTTTTTCTCTTCTAATCATGCTAGACGCTAGTTTTTTTCTTTTTCTTTTTTTATTTTTTGTTTGAGATAATGATGCAAACGGAGTTGATGATTTTGATTCCGAGTTTTATTCTATTTGCTATTTCACATTTACTTCTTGTTGTGTTCTATATCTTATCTTTTCATAAGCTTGATCAAAGTTATAATCGTGTCTATGAATTCATGGCAAAACTAAGAGGTAAATCACCAATTTAACACTTCAATATAAACATGAATTGCATAAAAAATAAAGATATAATTTCATAATTTGTGCAACCACATAATGGTTTCTTGTTCATTAATGCACTTGATTAGGTTGAAATTCGCATTTACTTAATTGGGTATGTTTGGTTTTAATCGAGAGAGACAATCAAATAAATTTGTGAAATCGATTGTGAATGTAAGATAGACACCTTATTACCGCTCGGGGTAAGTGATTGAATTTGTCAACCATTGTTAAATCATTAGTCTCAAAGCTTTTCCATATCTGATTAAGTTTTCTTCATTATTTTGCCTATTCATTTATATTTAAATTAAAAAACTCTTAAAACAAATTTATTTATTTATTTTGACTGAGGCTAAGGTAAATTGAATCTCGTTCTAAGTGCAATCCTCGTGGATTGATAACTTAGACTCAGTTGTCCACTATATCACTTGAAACAATATCGTGCACTTTGTGATTTTTTTTTTTTTTGCGGCAGTTCATCTTGTTATCCTTCATCTTATTGTTCTCTCCCTTTTTGGTTTTAAGAAAATCAAAGAAGGTATTTGTTCTGTGAAAAACAACACAGGAATTAATAGAAGTCTGAATGTAAACAGGAATTAAAGAAGGCAGAAGAATAGATAATCTACTTGAGGTTGCTTCAGATTCCTTGGATTTCTGAATAGAGGTATTTGTCCGCTGATTTCTTGTACAAAGTGATCATCATGTTCTTTTGAATTAAGGACCTAATTTTTGTAATTGGATCTATATTGTTGATGAGAATACAGTACAAAACCTTAATTTTTGATGCTCAACCTTATTATAAATGATTTTACAAAGATAATACGAGTGCATTTTATGAGACAAAAGTATGAAGTTTGCAAAATCTTTAAAAAGTTCAAAATTTTTTTCGGAAAATATAGTGTTTGGTTTCTCGAAGTTTTGAAAAGTGATAATATCAAAGAATATACTTCAAGAGAATTTGATAAATTTTATGAAGATAAAGTTGTTGACAAGTAATTGAGAGTTGCTTATACCCTACAACAAAAAGGAATATCAAGGAGAAAAATTCAAATCGTAATAGAGATGCTAAAATCTAAGCTACATGAAACTAAGATACCAAAAATTTACTAGGTTGAAGCTATTTGCACTTCACTTTATCTGCAAATAGATGTCTATCTAGCAAAAGCAGCGTTCAACAAAACTCCAACTGAAGAAACATTTGAAAGTGTCTAGGTGTTTCTACTATTCATAAATTCCAAGGTGACGAGGGACAAACTTGTCGAGGCAAGTAAAATGTGCATCTTTATGATTAATTCTACAGGGAGGTAAAAGATTGACATGCATAGTGACATTTTTATTGGGCAATAATCACATCAGCACTTTATGATCACAATACGATGTCACAGTTCTATGCCCATTTAGAGCTTTTCGCATCTTTATAATTGGTTATAGCTCAGAATCAAAGGTCTATCACATCCCTACTTACAATGACACTAAAACCCACTCTTTGATAATCCCAAAGTCTAAAACCCTTTGTTCCTTGTTCATAACCAAGAAACACACTTTAAGGATCTGGACACTAACTTACCATGCTTTTGATGAGCAAAAGAAGCACAACCAAAGTTTTTCAAAAAAGAATAATCAGGTAAGTGCCCGGACCAGATTTGATCAGGGGTATTATTGTCTATGGAAGTAGAAAGACTCCTATTAACAAGAAATGATGCAGTTTTAACAGCTTCACCCCAAAATATTTTAGGCATTCCTGCCCCAAATAACATGCATCTAGTCTTATTTAACAGAGTCCTATTCATTCTCTCGGCTATCCCATTCTGTTGAGGTGTGTGTACCATTGTTCTATGCCTTAAAATGCCATTTTCTTGACAAAAAGAATCAAAATCAGTATTGTAAAATTCCAGACCATTATCTGTTCTTAATACTTTCACCCTTTTGTTAGTTTGATTTTCACAAAGTATTTTCCAAGATTTAAAATTATGAAAAGTGTTAGATTTTAATTTGAGTAAGATAACCTAATTTTTCCCTGAAAAATCATCAACAATTACAAGGTAATATTTAAAACTAGAAACAGTTTGAATGCCCCACAAATTAGCATGTATATATTCCAAAATATTTCTAGTTTTATGCACTCCTTGTTTAAAAGACAATCGGTGTTGTCTACCAGTGATACACTCCTGACGGAATGGGAGTTTCTCAATTTTTTCATTTCCAAAAGCACCATTTTCACACAGAATTTGAAGACCTTTTTCAGACATATGTCCTAGTCTATAGTGCCACAATTGAGTCTTATTCAAGGAATGAACAACAGAGGCAGAATGAATCACAAGGACATCATTCACAGTGTACAATCCATTCATTTTAGGCACATTGAGCAATTCAAAAGAATCATTTATCATAACTGTACAATGCCTATTTCTAATTCTGATGTCATAACCAAGTTCATCCCACATACCAAGAGAAATCAGATTTTTCTTAAAATCAGGAACATATCTGATTTTTTCTAAGGTTATAGTTTTCCCATTATCAAATTTAATGGTCATAGTCCCTATACCTTTTATTTCACATGCATCTTCATTCACCAAATGCACAGAACCACCATTAATAGGTGTTAAATCAGAAAACCAGTACCACAGGGACTCATATGAAAAGTACAACCAGAATCAAGAATCCATTCATTTACATGATCAGAAAATGTCACAGCATACACACCACCATTTTCATGTGCATGATTATTCTGGACAGCAGTAGCTTTACCCTCATTTTTAAAGTTTTCTTTCATATCCCTTATATTTTCAAAACGCTCCTTAGCAAAATGACCCATTTTACGACAGTAGTAACACTTTTTATCCTTTTTACTCTTTCCTTTTCCTTTTGAAGAATCTTTACTTTTTCCATTTTCAAAAAAATTCTTATTTTGTTTAGAATTGGAAGAGTTAGAATTTTTGTTACCTTTTTTAGAGTGTTTACCTTTAACAAAGTAAGCATTGGACTTTCCAAAATCTTTTTGTTTAGATTTTAACTTTAGCTCTTTATTTCTTAAAGCAGTAGTAATTTCATCAACAGACACAGACTCTCGACCATATTCAAGAGCATTTTTTAAATCCTTATACTTTTCACCAAGAGAATTTAAAAGAGCAATCACTTGTTGATCTTCTGAAATTTTTTCTTCACAATTTGCCAAATCTTGAGTTAATTTTGTAAATCTATCAATATTGTCTTCAAGATTCAAATTATTATCAAATTTGAAAGCAAAAAACTGTTTCAGAAGAAAACATTTGTTTGGCATAGTTTTAGTGAGGTATAAACTTTCAAGTTTTAACCAAATTTGACTAGCAGTTGTAGTCTCACCCACTTTTCTTAAAACACTGTCAGACAAATGCAAGAAAATGGAACTCCATGCTTGTTCATCTATTTCTTTACGCCTAAATGCACTAAACTCAGCGGGAAATGAAGAATCAAGAGTATAAACACATTTTTGTTGTAACAACAAAGCACGCATTTTCTGGCACCAAAGACTAAAGTCTCCAGTACTAGTCCACACATTAATATCATATCTAGACATCGACCCCATTTCAACGTGCAAACAAAAAAGATATAAATCAAAAATATTAAACCAAGAGCCAAGCTTAAGAGCAATTACCAACCGTACCAAAAACAAGGATAAACAACAACAGCAATAAGATAAAACAGTAATTATCTTAAAGGCAGTTTCTAATCCCCAGTATTAGGGACTACATTGTCTTAAGGTAAATGAAGCAATCAAAATATCCCAAGACCTAAGAATTTACAGTGGTTTGCTATTAAATTTTGAAATACACTTATCAACCCTATAGGCACCCGCCCCTTAGATTCTTAAGTCCTCACAGGAGACTCAAGACAAAGGCAGCTAAAACTCTTCCGATCTCGATAGGTTTCTTTGAAAAAACCAAACCAGAAAGTAAATAATGGTTTAGATGTTACCCGGTTAATTCTTGTTCAAGAATAATAAAGGCCTCCAAATAGCAAGCACAAAGCCAGCAGCAGCCAGGCAGCCATAGTTTCCCCAATTTCAGCAACAATTTTTTTCAGACTACTTTCTGACCACAAAAGAGAGCAGAATAGATTACTAGCAATCCAAACAATGCTGCAAATGTAATCAAGAATTCAATCTCAAACAACAAACACAGTTGTGTATATTTTGAGAATCAGAATTTCAATACTCAAATTCACAAAGAAATAGAGCAGACACAATGAATCCTAATTTCAACAACAATTACTCAACAAACAGCTAGTCCCAAATCAATCACAGAATACAGACTACAAATACACTGCTTAAAGATAAAACATGGAACTTATCTTCTGGAGATGGCCTTCTTCTTGAAGCAGTGCAGAATCAAGAGTAGAGCAGCACATACATAACAGGAACGGATTCCAATTTCAGCAACACAATTCACTGAATGAAATCGCTGAGAAAATCAATACAGTCTTAAGGTTTGTGAAAATCAATACAGTCTTAAGGTTCGTGAAAAATCGTGTGGAGAAATTTGCAGAGAAGGGAAAAAGAAGACTTAGCTGTTTGGAGATAAAACTCCAGTCTCCTGCGAACTAGAATGTTTAGAGAATCAAAAGCAGATGCAGCGATCTAGAATCAGTCGTGCAGCTGAAGAAATTGCCCAAAAATTTCCCAACACAATCTCCATGAACCTAGCACTGTCGAGCATAGAGGCTGAAAAAACCCTCCAAGAAAAAAGTGAGAGAAAATCCAGAAACAGAGTGCTTCAGTCAAGTAGGCTGTAAGAGCTTCGATCAGTTAAAGAAACCCAAAAAAAACCCAACCAAGATTCAAGCCTAATCGACGTCTAGGAATAGGATTTCATTTGAAGGCAGAAACCCAAAACGAGAAGTCTGAAAACCCCTAACTTGTGACAAAGATCGAAGCTAGGTTTTCTAAGAATCGTTAGGACAGAAGAAGGGACGGAAAAACTCAAAATCGGACCCCAAATTCTGAAAACCCTAAAACGAATTTAACAAAATCTCATGGTCAAAAATCGAGCACCCAGGTTGCTCTGACACCACTGTTATGTAAATCGACCAAGACCCAGTTAAACAACCCAAATCGCAGTGAATAAAAACGTAGGAAACAAGAAAAGGAAGCAGAAATCAGAAGAACACAATTGTTTCAGATTTTGGCCCGAAGGCCCCAGAGAGGTTCACGACGCCAAATTAATAGAGTCACTAGTTCTTCCATTGAAGCTCCATCCGCCGTGGATATTGCTTCCAAGATCTGCTTTAACACTGGACGAAAGAGAAGGGTTTGCAAACACACCAACGAGAACAAATCTCACTCACTATCCCTAAACATCTAAGGATATCTCTTGCACAAAACCTCTCAAGATCCTCTAAACAAAACTCACAAAGAGATTACAAGAGAAAAGGAATTACCGAGAGAGAAGAGACTTAAAAACCCTAGATCTATTTTCTGGAACAGTACACCAACATACAGACTCGTAAGAATGCAACTTTAAATACAAGAATTGGATGGCTGGGATGAAGTCAACAAATCCAAAGGCCCATATGAATCAGAGATCGGAAGAGCAAAGTTGTTATCTTTTAGAGACACGACTTTGATACATTTAAAACTTTGAAAACCATATTTTTACAGGTGGTGCCTCAACCTCTTCTAGTTGGCTTGACCTTGTCACTTCTGGTGTTGTTTGACATACACTAGTCAGCTAATGACTTCGTACTTCCCTTGGAGAAACATCGTCACAAATCAGCTCATGTAGTTCAACTTCTTCGTGACTCTTTTGTGTTTCTAGGTGTTTTTCTATTCTCTCTTGAAGTTTCTCCTCAGTGTCCCTTGAATCTGGTAGTTCCACCCTCTGCAGTGTCCACCAAGAAGATGCCTCATCATATACCACATCACATGATTTGGGTCAAAACGTCTTCACCATTTTCTTTAACTGTCAATAACCATACTGGATCCTGGGCGCAGCAGGGCATACTATGATCAACAATCCAAATATGGTGTATCTCATACAGTCAACCTTTTTAAGAAGGTATACCAAGTGCCGACTGAAAAATTTCATTGTGGATTCTCTGATAATTCGGGACAAATATGGAAAATTGAGAATTCTAAAGATCAACTAGTGAATGAAATTGAACTTCTTCTCCTTTGGCCTAATTACTTGTTAGTAGATGTAGTATCTTAGCTTATACGAATTGCTATGGGTTTGATAAAAATTTTTGCTATTTGTTTCAGTAATTTTTTCTTATTATGAAACAAGCGTCTGCTCATTTATATCTATTTGTTTGTGCAGCCGGAACTCCCGGGCATAGGCTATGTGGTGAATGCACCGCAACCCCCACCCAGATCGGTGGCCTAGAACAATTGAAGAAATTACACCAGCCACATTCTACGTTGTACATCAGTTCACCATCAGGGCATCTCTTTTCTTCAAACCACAACCCCTCCAGCCATTATGAAAATCATGCTCCATCAGGACTTCTGGATCCTGTTTCTTCAAACCCCAACCAATATGGTCCAATGTTCTCTGTTAGCGCACAAGAGAGAACTCTTGTTCTGGGCTTATTTTCTGCGCTTATTCCAGTTGCCTTTGAGAATATCAAAAGCTATCCCCAACTTTATCCTGCCAAGACAAGCCATCAAGGAACCGAGGCTACTGGCTTTCTAGTCTCACAAGGCTTCTACTACATAACTTTTAGTGTGCTAATATTCTATTTGAGCCTTTGTATCGCGACCTATATTGCATGGTCTAAGCTTGGTGGAGGCTCCAATGGAATTTACATGAAATCTTTTCTGCTGCTGGTAATGGTATCAGCTCTATTCATTTTTGCACTTATGGTGTACCGCTTGTTTTAAAGCATGAACGAACCATCACAGATAACAGCGTATATTGATTCTGCTCTTAATGTATTTGCGTATCCCTGTCCTTCTAATAAAAATTAATACGAAATGTTTGCAGTTATCAATTTCTTTATGCCTGCATTTAATTTGCACCATACGCTTGTAGAAACTATCCTTATGAAATCCTTCATTTTGCTGGTAATGGTCTTGGCCGCCTTCATTTCTAATTGTTTCCTAATCTCCTTTGGCTCGGCAAGAGCCGTTCGATGTAATGGTAATTATGGCACTTGTTGATTACTGGGTTGGCTTTCGATAAACATAAGAAACTTTTAATGTATATCGTAATTGAAAGACAAGCCGACGGCGATGATGGCTCCTCAGATGGAGCCTTGGCTTATTTAGGGGCGAATCAAGAAGTGATTGAGGCTCTTTAATTTAGCATTGTTTCTTGATTTTTAGTTGTCTTATCGTGTCTTTAATTGTTCCTACTTACCTGATTTGACTTTTCTAGTATTTTTAACTTTATTATTATGCTTTGAGTCCTTTTGATTTGGATTATGGAACTATTTAAACTGGGCGCTTGTCTTTTAAGTAGGTGATTTTGTAAATAATTAATTTCCTTATTTGGAGAATTTAAGTCAATTCACTAGGACTCGCCTTTTAATACAATTTCAGATATTCTTTTGAGAATCAACAAACTTTTATTCTCTTTAAATTCATTCTTGCATTTGGCTTCTGTATAATATTTGTATTAAAGCTCAGTTTACGCTCCAAACAATGTCTCTGAGATGTCAACTAGTTGTAAATGATGCACATGCACACGAAAACTGGCTTGCAATGGAAGCAAATCAGTTTCGGCAATAATTAACTTGACACTTTGGCAGCGGATCTGGCCATGCATATGAGACAAATGTATTACTCCCTTCGTCCCAAAAAGATATTCATCCTTTCTTTTTTTATCTGTCCCAAATTTTATTCCCATTTTCTAAGTTAATTTTTAGTTTTCTAATATACTCTCATTAATTGAGCACAAAAATCGACAATAAAGAACAACCAAAGTGAAATATTAAATAAATCAAAAGGTATATTAGAAAATACATTGTTAAATTGTGCATTTTCAATAACGTTAAATAATTTTTTTTTACTATGAAAATGGGAATATATTTTTAAGACAAATGGAGTATTATTGAGTCGTATGAATTGCTTGTATTTTTACTATGTCCAGCCATTCTTGCACTAAATAAGTTATGTAAAAGTTAAAGCTAGCTTCTCGTTATGCGTCGGTTTTTGGTTTTTAAATTCCCTTCCTTTTTAGTTTTTACATTCCTAATTCCTTTTTAGGTAACTGGGATAATATAAAAAAAGCAGATTAATTTTTTCTTATTTTTAGTGTTTCCATTTAAAAAAAAAAAAATTGATAAAATCGTATTTTTGGATCTAATGGCTCAGGGTTTTTGCTAATTAAATTGTTAAATGGGATCATGAATGGTAAGATTCCATTAAAAATCAATTTTAAATCATGCTATACAAAATGTTTGGATGAAGGAAAATCTTTTGATTTCCTTATTCGCCCTTACATGAAAAACCTAAACTGCTTTTAGTTTCTTTATTGTAATCATCATACTGGTAATAATAATAATTTATACTTAAGTACAAAAACTCTTCTACTTTGTATTAAGTTACTCATATTAAGTTCATAATAATTCACTAATCATTCAACATTAAATCATTCAAATTCGAAACACAAAGTTAACAATATATGAATGTTTCATCATTTTGTACAAATTTTTAAAGGGTAATTACATTACCTCTATGTTTTTCTCTTCTCCCACCATTTTAAGCACACCACATTTTCAAGATATAATTCTTATAGGGAAACGACTACTAATTTACAAATATTACCCACTCTTAATTTAATTACAATAGAAAAAAGATTAAATCACATTCATTACGCCAAGTTCTCTTCTTGAGCACACTGACAATGGGCAATATCGATCGTCAAACACAATTTGTGTACCAAGATTTTGCGATTCAACCTATTCTTGATGACTGGTGAGATTTTTTATTGCAAACGACAAGAGAATTGGAAAGAACAATGACAATATTTTTTGCTAATTAAAATTCAGTCAACGAAAGTTTGCGTTCAATGGATTATGGAGAAGAGAGATAGGGGTCACGAGGTGGTTGTTCGGAAATAGTAATGTGGGAGGTCAAGAATTGAGTTGCATAGAGGCAATTGTCGTCTGGTCGTTAATGGTGGAATTATTTTAAGCCACTGAAAATGTACATGGAGTAAGAGTCGAAGTTTACAATAAATTTTTATCGTTCTATTTCATTCTTTAACCTAAAAATTTATCAATATTTGAATTTGACTGTAAAAATGGGACGATAAACAGTAAAGGAGAATAGATTGTGTGTGTAAAGTTAAGACGATGTGGTGTACATGATAATTAAAGAGAAATTAAATGTCTATTTAGGTAATTTTATCTATTTTTGTACATAAAAATAATGGGGTGTGATTATAACTTCTTGCAATATAATTGCCCATTTTTAAATATATCTGAAATCAAATAAAGAAAAGTTGGAGGTAAACCTCATGTAGAATTGTATAGATAGCCAATTTAAAAAATATCATTTTTTCAATTTAATTACATAAATTAATTGCCATAGTATTTATTTGGTTGTTGTCTTTATTATCTTCTAAATATCATGAATTCTAGATTTCACAATTTTTTTTTTTTGGCGGTAAGCAACTTGAAGAAAAAATTAATATAATGATGAGACAATCTCTCATTAAGTTCACAGTAGTAAATAAGACATTTATATAAAGGGGTGTTAAAAATAAGCTAGAGTATTATATTGTTATTAACTGAAAAGAAAATAGAGATTTATATTATAGGGTTAATTTCACATGTCGTCTCCAATCTTTGGGGTTAATATCAGCTAGGTCTTTAATTTTTTTCAGTTCGTTGGGTTCCTAACCTTTCATTATGTCATACATAAAGTCCCTTTTAACGATTTCCGTTAATTTCACCAAATTCCTTGAGTAAATTATCATTATGTCCCTTATCATTTTAATTTAAGAGACAAAAATTTAAAAAATATAAAAAATTTAATTTAAAAAAATGGAAAAAGGTGGAGGGGATGGACTCCTCCCTTTTGGCTGCCAGATGCCATTTCCGGTAGCTTTTAGCGGGGTAGTCTTCCCCTGTGCTACCGTTTCCAGAGCCAAAAGGGAGGGA
The DNA here is from genome assembly GCA_963692815.1 of Nyctanthes arbor-tristis. Classification (NCBI taxonomy): domain Eukaryota; kingdom Viridiplantae; phylum Streptophyta; class Magnoliopsida; order Lamiales; family Oleaceae; genus Nyctanthes; species Nyctanthes arbor-tristis. The sequence goes on from CAVNYN010271156.1 coordinate 15,719, forward strand.
GTCTCCCCCCCCTTGAGCTACCAATTTTCTGTAGCCAAAGGGCTGCCATTTCCAAAGTCGAAAATGGGGGTGGTTTCCCCCCATGCTACCGGAAATGGGGGCTGTCCGAAATGGCAGCAAATAGTAGTCCCATCCCCCATTTTTTCTTTTTATATTTATATTTTTTTACATTTTAAGAATTTTTTTCTTAATTTAAAATGACAAGGGATATAATAGTAATTTAAAGGTGAAATTGACTAAAACAGTTAAAAGGGACTATATGTGTGACTTAATGAAAAGCTGATGATCTAGTAGGTTAAAAAAAAGTTATGGACCCAATCAGCACTAACCCTAAATGTTGGGGACGATATATCAAATTAATCTTTATTATTAACTGAAAATAAATTAGCGATCTACAACTTGTTTGATTCTCATTATTTGGGGAAACTATAATGACGAGAGAGGTAGAATGTGCATTGAAAATATAAAAAGATTAGTAATATGTTATTGTAATTGAGTAATTATTGAATCAAATGTTAAATCAGTGATAAGTAAAAGGAAAATTTTCGCATTTCGTCCCCAACCTTTGCCAATTTTAACAATTTTGTCCCCAACCTTTTTTTTGAAGCATACATGTCCCCAACCTTTCAAAAATACACGCAACAAGTCCCTCTTCATGTTTTCCGTGAAAACCGTCGATGAGCTTGGGGGTATTTTCGAAAATTCTAATAATATTTGATAGGGAAGTTTTCACATTTCGTCCCCAACCTTTGCTATTTCAACAATTACATCCCCAACCTTTTTTTTTCACAACCATAGGTCCTCAACTTTTGAAAAAATAAGCACAATAGTCCCTCTTCAGTTTTTCCATCTAAATTTCTGTTAACTGATCCACATGCACCATATGTGAGGGTTTGGTCTAGGGGTATTTCCGGCTATTCCTGACATTTGATAGAATCCAAACTTTTAAAACAATCAAACGATCAAACCCAGACTTCACATTTTGTTTGGTTTAAGAGTATTTCCGATTATTCATTTGGTGTATAACTAATAGATATTTGCCTTTTATGTTGTATTCTTATGTTTAAATATTCATACTACATTATGGTAGGGATGACAATGGGTCGGGTTCAGGGCGGATCGGGTCCGCCCAGCCCTGACTTGCAAAACATTTTCCTTGCCCCGCCTCACCCCGAGACCCACCAAATTCGGAGCGGATCGGGTCAATTAATTAGTGATACGGGAATGGCTAATTCGATAATTAAATTAAGAAGAGTGCTAATTGGCATGACATGAGTATTAAAGAAGCACACTAGATGTTAATGATTACCATCAGTTATGTACTATGTCAACGATCCGAGTCACTTAAATCTATTGGTCTCGATTAACTCTGAAAATCAATTTACATTCTATTTAAGCACCAGGTCAGCCACCTAATGAGAACAATTAACTCAAATCACTTAAAGACACCACAACAAAGCCCTTCTCTCCAACTCTCTCTCCTTTGGTTCGCTGACACAAGCACCTTTCAAACTCTTCATGAAAAAGAATCACAAATCCATGGCCAAAAATACCCAAAAAATGCTTATAGCAAATCCTCAAAATATTGTGATGCAAACATAAATTCCGAGGCAATTCATGTATGATACCACCAATGTGCGATTTTCATACGATTTGAATCAATTTGTTGAAGTTGGATACTGTCTGAAGGTTGGTTCTTGCAAATCTTAATCAAGTAAAAAGCTAGTCAGCAAATCGTATTTCAATACCAATCAAACATTCTCTATAGAAACCCATTCTTCACCCTTTTCTTTAACCCCTCACTATTTTTTTCATGAAACACACCTCCAAAGAAAATCTGTTTCCAAGAAAGTAAAGCTAAAAACGAATCCTAGGCTAATAATGGCCAAAGAAATCAGCTCAGAAAATCACCCATAACTTGTAAATAATAAGTACATTAATAGGAAGAGAACTTGTCCACAAAAAAAAAAAAAAATGAGGAAGAGAAAAATGGGTTTCCAACTATGATGCTCTGACTTGGGTACGGGTGTCAAGTACGGGTATATATTGAAGTGTCGAGTCCTTCATTTTTAAAAATTTAGGATACAGGGGCACATCTAAAAAGTATCCAAATTTTAGAAAAAATAAATAAATCCTAGTTATAAACTTAAAATTGACTTTGGAAATTTATATTTTGATATTTTATGTGCATTTTAAGGGGATACAAAGGACCTTCTCTTGACCTTAATGATATAAAGAATTTTCTTTTCACTTAAAGGATTCGAGAAGGATCCCATACCCTTATCCCATGTCCGAGTGTCCTAAAATGAAGGGTCCGAGCAACATAGGTTTCCAAACATTCTTCAAGTTACATATATAGAAGTTTGAGACCAGCAAAGAGAGAAGACCACATGTGGCCTATTATTGAATTCAAACACAATTCACAACTTATATAAACATGGTTATGTATACAAAAGGCAGAGCCTTCAGCAAAGTTATGTTACGCATGATCTGCCATTAGAGAGTTTAGAGTTTTTCTTGTTCAGAAATGACAGTTGGGCAACGCGATGTACCACACGATTTAGTACCCATGTTGTTCTGGATGAAGCCAAAGAGTTTTGCTGCAGCAGCAGCAGCAAATAAGAGTATGGGAATAGACAAAAGCAGATGAAGAGCTGCATAGGGTGATATTTTGAATAGGAGCATCATGTAGGAGGCAAACTACAAGGATACAGGAATTTTTGTCCATGGTCTCAGCGGGAATTCATGCAAGAGATAGATTACCCCAGATAAGAGATGAACCATAGGAACAAAATGATAAAACAGGTGGTGAGCCATCAGATATGCTTCGGCGGGAATTTTGAGATGAGAGTTGTCAGCCAATTTTTCGGATAATTTCGGAACCTGATTGATATGTGCTTAGCTTTAATATTCAAATCCCCAATGTGTGTTTAATTATGTGCTTGTTATGATAAAAAGTTCGTATTTTGGTAAATTGTAAGCTAAAATCTGAGAGGGGCGAAATTGTGCAAGATCTATGCCATGTGTACAATGGACATCGTTGTACCTGTAATATATATATATATATTTTATATTGAAGTCTTTTTTTTTCTCTTTCATTATCGTGGAAGTTATGTGTCAGCTCTGTAATATGCAATATTACAAAAGCTACACGTATTAATTCACCAAAACACATCCTCCAAAGAAAATCTGTTTCAAAGAAGGTAAAACTAAGAAAAGCGAATCAGTTTGTACATATGCATTAAACAAAACGAAGAAAGTGTTTCTTAACATGTAAAAGAGTTTGAGACCAGCAAAGACAAGCCCACATCAGGTCTATTATTGAATTCAAACCTAACATTATTAACAAACTTGTAGAGATATACACTACAAGCCTGTCTAACACATATAATATAAAGCACAATCAAGCCTCCAACATATGATGTCAGATGTTATCCCCGTTCATTGACAGAATTGTCAGAGTACACGTTAGCTTTTGTTTTGGGGGATGAAGCCAAGAATGATTTCCCGTTTGGTTTGCTGCTGCTGCAAATAAGAGAGGGGGAATAGAGGAGAGAAGCAGAGAAAGAGCTTCATAGGGTGATATCTTGAATAAGAGCACCATGTAGGAGCCAAACAACATGGAAACGGAAATCTGTGACCATGGTTTCAGTGGGAATTCATGTAAGAGATAGATTACCCCAGATAAAGATGTCACAAATGCAACTGAATTGAATACCACGAATAAGCGCGTTGCTATATAATTTCGTTTATCTTGAAGGGGACTGTGAGTGGAAGCAAATCTTGATTCAGATACAAATGTTCCCATCATCACCACTGTCGCTAGTATTAACAACAAAATTTTTTGGAATTTCATGTTACTCGGGAGCCTGTTGAGATCCTCGAAATTACCCTGCTGATGGAAGTGCTTCATTTTTAGCATAGGACTACCGTTGGTGAAGGCATCGTCCACATCCCCGGTCAGAGGAGGTTTGATATTCTACAACAAATGGAGTGACAAATCTTTGGATTAAAAATAATAATAATAACTCTTTGGATAAAAAATAATCTTTGGTTTTCTGTACATTCTCCTCTTATGAAATGCAAAATCTTTGGGGGGAGAAAAAAGTTGGAGTGACAAATTGATGTTAGAATGTCGATAATTGGCATTAAGATATAAGGCTATTTTAGAAGTGAAAACAAAGTGATGATTCCAGCAGTGATTCAAACGAGAGCTACGCATAATAAGAGGTGAACTATGATCAAATAGAAAGTGAGCCATCAGGTACCTGTTTTGGAGCCATTTTAGATGACTGGAACAGAAAAACTCCGTTTTTCATTTTTCCCAATCCCGGGAGAATTCTCAGGATCCCCAGGTAAAACATGAATCCCATCACTTCCATCAACTACCAGCTCTAGCAGAAATTTTCTGGACAAATCCAGGCCCTGACCAGGGGACCTCTGGTATACTTTTTTAGCCAATGTTGCCTTCCCGAGCCCAGGCATACTATAAATAGAATTAATTTGGCATCCTTTTGAGTCGAGAGAAATTATGTCCTTCCATTCTTCTGTGATCTCTTCACACACTTCCAAATATTTTCTCCACTTCAAAAGGTTGTGCTCATCCATGATATGTTTCTGTCCTTCCACTCTTCCCATGATATCTTCACTCCCTGCTTCCAAATGTTTTCTCCACATTTTCTTGTCCCAGCCTTCACTTCTCTCCATGATATCTGCAATCCCTTCCAAATATTTTCTCTTCTTCAAAAGGATGTGCTCATCCATGATATGTTCCTGTCTTTCCATTCTTCCCATGATCCCTTCACTCCTTTTCCAATCTTCTCTAGACGCATATTTCAGTCTCTCCAATCTCTCCATGATATCTGCAATCCCTTCCAAATATTTTCCCCTATTCAAAAGGATGTGCTGATCCAAGATATGTTCCTTCGCTCTATCACTCCCTTCCAGATCTTTTCTCCTCTCCAAAACGAAAAGGATGCGCTCATCCCTAGTGAGATCCTTGAAATTACCTGGCAGATAGAAGTCCTTTGTTTTTAGCATAGGACTACCATTGGTTGAGACATCTTCATCGGCGTTCAGGGGTTTGAAATTCTGCAAGAAAATGGAGTGATAAATTGATGTTAGAATGTCGATAATTCGCATTAAGATATAATAAAGCTATTTCAAAAGTTAACATTAGATCATTACTCATGAACTATGATCAAATAGAAGGTGAGCCATCAGGTACCTGTTTTTGAAACATTTTCAAGCTGGGTGTGGAAAAATTCCATTTTTCATTTTCCCAATCCGGGGAGATTTCTCAGGATCCCCAAGTAAAATACGAACCCCACCAGTTCCAGAAAATACCTGCACTAGCTGAAATTTTCCGGATAAATCCCGGCCCTCACCAATTTTGGCCAATGTTGTTTTCCCTATGCCTCCCATTCCACAAATAGAAATAATTTGGCAATCTGATGACTGAGGAGAAATTCTGTCAATGCATTCTTCAATTTCACCAGTTCCCTTAGTTTCAAACGGTAAATCCATTCTTCCTATGATCCCTCCACTACTTTTCGTTGTCCTCTCCATGATATGTCCCTGTCTTCCCACTCTCACTCCCCCTTCCAGATCTTTTCTCCTCTCCAAAGGGAAAATGATGTGCTCATCCCTATTGAGATCCTTGAAGTTACCTGGCAGATAGAAGTCCTTCGTTTTTAGCATAGGACTGCCATTGGTTGAGGCATCTTCATCGGCGTTCAGAGGTTTGATATCCTGCAAGAAAATGGAGTGACAAATTGATGGTAGAATGTCGATAATTCACATTAAGATATAATAAAGCTATTTCAAAAGTTAACATTAAATCATTACTCGTGAACTATGATCAAATAGAAGGTGAGCCATCAGGTACCTGTTCTGGGTATGTTTTCAGGTCCGGAACAGAAAATTCCACAGCTTTCTTCCCAATCCAGGGAGATTTCTCAGGATCCCCTAGTAAAATACTAACCACCCCACCAGTTCCAGAAAATACATGCACCAGCTGCAATTTTCCGAACCAATCCCGACCCTCACCAATTTTCGCCATTGTTGTTCTCTCTCTCCTTCCACAAAAAGAAATAATTCGGCAATCTGATGACTTGAGAGAAATTCTGTAAATGCATTCTTGTGCTTCACCAGCTCCCATAGTTTCAAACGGTAAATCCATGGCACTTAGGTTTGATGGCTATTTGCTCCCTTTGTGTTTCTTTTGATGTCCGCAGAGGTCAACTGCATCAATTTTCAAAAGTCTATCCTATCAATTTACATCGACAATATAGAAATACATTTCGCATTTTCTTCCAACTTTGAAAGTGAAAGGCAAGTACTCTGAAATGGCAGCGAAATTGCCCACCGGCAGAGAGGCCGTCAATCGTAGAACTTTATAAAATGTGAATGCTTTGGTTACACTGTCTGTTCTGCCTTAAGGCCAAAAAAATTGTCAAACTTCTCCACTACCTTTACCAGTTTACATGGGTTTTGTCGGACCAGATTGCCGACCCTGCATAATCGTTCACAATAGAACTCAATGACAATCATTCATGTCTACGAAGCGCTAAGAGCATTTCCAATGGAATGTCTGTTGTGGATGCCTTTTGGAGAAAGAAATATGAAAAAGGAAAATGTTCTTGCTCTTTCTGTTCAAAATTGTATGCATCTCTTCGCTCGCAATTTCTCTGCAATTTCCGAGTACTTTCCTTTCACTTCCAAAGTTTGCGTAATTACGATCATTTGTTTTTATTTCATTTCATTCTTTTGAACTCAATCATTATTAGTACATCTTTTATTTCTATAACTTTTCTTGCTAAAAAATGTTCCCATCAAAACAATTTGTCCAGTGAACTTCAATGCATCTCAGCAAAAGAGAAGGATCAGCTGGAATCACCTTCAGAAGCAAGCAGTGATATTATCACTGCACCAGAAGGTTTCCGTGTGGTATGTATTGGGATTTCTCGCATCGATCTCTTGTATCCAAGAATGACTATTCTCTTAATTAAGGCTTAAGGTTGGGTATCTTTCTGCATTTTTGCATTATGTTTGACTTTATGGCGACTGTTAGGCAAAACAAGTACTGGAATTTCTCACATCGATTTCTTGTATCCAAGAATGATTATTATTCTGTTAATTAAGGCTTGAGGTTTGGTATCTGTCTGCATTTTTCCATTATGTTTGACTTTATGGCCAGTTCTGTTGTTTGATTCAAGGATTTGAATTATAATGAGAAATGGATTTGTGTAAAGTGTTTGAGATGTGTGCTTGTAATTTACTAGCTGTCAAATGAGTGGTATGTGAAATTAATATTTTTTTTGTGTATAATCTCACACAGATTTCTTATAGTCAAGAATGATTATTCTCTTAAGGCTTGAGGTTTAATATCTATCTGCTTTTTCCCATCATGCTTAATTGGCAAGGGTTAGGCAAAACACATATAGGATCAATCACTAGCCAAATAAAATCAAAGAGCTTGTTCTTGGCAGCTTAATTGTGTGAACGAAAGTTAGATTTATAGAAGGATGTGTGGTGGGAATGAAATTAAAGTGTGAGAATTTTTTTTTTGTGAAAAATAACATGCAAGATTGCTGTTCAATGGCTTTGTTCTCCCTACTTTTACCTCCAACATGGAGCTTAAATTGAAATGCACACTCGACTAATTTTTTGGAGTATTGACTCAATCGTCACTCAAATGATTGTAAGACAGAGACACAAATGTACAATCATGTTGATTTCACCTTACAAATTAATCCAAAACGGCATTTTAGCACTACTGATCATCTGATGATCTCTTTACGTTTAATTCCCAGATAACTAGTGATCAAGCCAGCATCATTCTTGTGGTGTTCACTCTTATCATTGGGAGAATTTTTGCGACTCTTCCCAGTTTTCGGAGCATCTACAATATTACTGACAGCAATCTAGTATTCATGGAGAGCATCATCGATTTTACAAAGCTACCATCTGGATTTTACTACATAACATTCACCACAGTTGCTTTTGTGGTGAGCATTACTATCGTTGTTCTGATTGCATGGTCACAGTTGGATGGACACTCAAAGGCTTTTTACCTAAAAGCTTTCCTGTGCTTTGCCTTTGTTCTTGTGATAATCTGTTATGCCCTTATGCTTCAGTCCCTTACTTCCTACTTGCACATAAAAATAGGGAACGGTTACCATATTTTGGCTATTAATCTTGTTGGGGTGTACAGCATTGCAATCATAACCTTTTCAGCCGCTTCGGTCATTATGGTTAAGATGTTTTTAGGATAATAAGTCTGCAAAAATGATGCGGCACATTGTATTTGGTACTTTTTTTTTTTTGGGCGATATGTATTTTGTTCAGACCATTTTATAATGCAGACTGTAATTTTACTTTCAAACAAATAATTGTCACATTTGTATTCCGTATTTTTAATTTAACCCTATTTAATAAGTAATATTGTAAATTAAACTCTTTTTTTTAATAATATTGTAAATTAGACTTTTTAATATGAAAAATGGATTTTATATTTGTGATGACCATATATATATTTGGACAGAGGGAGTACTTAATGAACCTGGGTAGATTTTTTACATGGATTTTAATTCTGTGGGAAATTTACCAAAATGGCATAAAGTAAATATTCCCTCCTTCCAAAATACGGTCCACTTTGTCTTTTTTAAAAAGATTAAAAAAATAGAATTAAGGTATTTGAACATACAAGTGAACAAAATTTATGACAGAATGTGGTTCAAATTATCTTATTACCCCTAATAATACAAGGAGTTCAAAGTCATTTCAAAGTTAAAAGGTAATTTGAACCCCCTTTTTGTCATAATTTTTGTTTTACATGTGTCTCCAAATAGACTCCTTTATATATCTTATGTAATTGCATGTATATAGGAACATCACGTGGCATGCATACATGCAGCCACGTGGCATGCATACATGCAACCACATAGAACATATAGGTGTCATACAGCACTTACATAGGTGTGAAAATTTTTTTATCGATAATGAATTTTTTTGCTTTAATTTTAAAAGCAACCAAATCACAATATTAGTGTGTTTTTATTTATTTGTAATCTACTAAAATTTTTAATAATTAGCAATTAGAAGGTACTATAGTCATTGTTAGTTAAAATGGGTGGATAGCGCCAAAAAGATGAGAATTAAGAGTAAAAATATTAGTTTCTAAAAGTTAGGAACGAAAAACGCAGAAATATGAAAGGCTGGGGTAGATAGAGCAAATTCGCATGTGTGTGTAGATAGATTATGGAAAGAGGATAATATATTTGGAACAATTTAAAAAGGAAAAGTAGATCGTACATTTAGAATGGTGGGAGTATTATTTTTTAATTGGGACAATTTCTAAAATGGCAAAAAATAAAAACCAAACGTCAAAAAGGGCACTTTGTAAAAACTTGTGCAAAAATGGCAATTTTTTGAATAAAATTACATTATTGCCCTTAAGTAATAATTTCTCTTTATATCTGTATATCTCTGCAGTTTATAATTATGAGTGCTGATTCTCGACACTATAGTTTGATAAAAAAATGTCTATACAATTTATCTGTATACCTTGACATTTAATCCCGACAATTCTCGATAGTTATCTGTATATCTCTACAGTTGAAATGTAGATATCGACAGTTACATACTGTAGATTTAAACAATTTTTTTCTCGACAGTTGAGACATACGCGCCGTCACGCCGACGAATTCCGGCCACGGAGCAGTACGGTTGACTTCATCTCGCCATTTTGAGTAACATTCCTTTTTACACCGATGTCGAATTCCTGTCCGATCGCTATAGATCTAACAATGAATGTGTAATGCAAGTCTTCATTTGAGGTTTCTTTAACAATGAAATTCTGTGTTCGTAGGCTATTTGGGCATTGTTCAGCAAGTATCAAGGAAGATTTTGATGAGTTCAATTGTTTGGATTGGTGTTCGGACGAAGAGATCAAAGAATTGAGGCTCTTAAAATTGATATTAGAATTTTTGTTTAGGGGCAATTTTGTCCGAAAAAGAGGAAAAGTGACATTTTTGTATAAGTTTAGAAAATAGTCTAATTTTGAAAATGGCATATTAAAATGTGTCAAATTTTGTAATTTCCTCTTTTTAATTTTGCTGCAGCGACTAGGTGAAATCAGAGGAAATCGGAGCAAAGCTCAGCATTGTCTGGTGAAGAGCAGTGGCTAGAACTGAATTCATGCCTTAAACCTAGGGGATCATAGACTGATTAGGCAGCGACGATGGGCTATACTTTGCAAACAGAGAAGGAGGTCGCACCCAACTATGGTAAGATTTGTTAGGAGTATTATTTGGTTAGAAGTGTTATTTGATTAAATATCTTTGTTATGGGTATTTTTGGTACTTTAACTTATTAGGTTACAGTTTAGAGTTTCTCTTATTTTGTTATAAATAGTCGTCTTTGTAACCATCTTATCATTATTAAATACGAAACCTTTTTAGTTTTCACAAGGTATCAGAGCATTCGATTTTGGGTTAGGTATATCGTGGCTTCTGTTCTCCGGCGAGTGGTATTGCGTTGCTCATCTGGTAAATCCTTTGTTTTCTTTATTTCCTTTATTGTCTTTGATTTCTTCGTTTTCCCATTGTGGGTAATGAGGTTTTTGTTTGCTTTCTGTCGGCAGTATTGGGTAACCAATTTGTACCTTGTACATCATTAAGAGCGATTTTATTTGTGGTTAATTTTGAGGTGGAACTCTTCGCCTGTAGGCGGGATTTCATATCAACAACTTGAACTATAGGCCCTTTCGCCTGTAGGCGACATAAATAATAACATAGGATACAAATTTGAGGGGTTTTAGTACAACATAAATCATACTTCAAATCAAACATTTCTCTAAAAAATCATGAAGCATCAATTCATATAAAAATCCATTTGAACTTTTCTAAGAAAATATCAATTTTTGTGAAATTTCATAGAAATGCATGATCATCATATAACATTGCAAACTTATGTAAAATCAAAACATAATATAATTTTCATTTAGAAAGAAAGAAAGGGAAAAGTTTAATTTACCGACTAAGTGGCAATGTACATGTAGCTCCTTTCATGTTTCCTGCAGTTTAACATGAAAACTCTTAAATTTCAATTACTTTTTTCATAATATCTTGTTGTCCAAATAATTTCTATTTCATAACTTTCAAATCATTCCGTTCATTGACTTTCCCCTTTTTCCATTTACTCATTTCACGTCCTAACTTACTTAGTTGTTCACAATATAATACATCAACCCATTATATGAATACATATTTACCCTTTAAGTCATATCCCATTTCTTTCCTTTAAATTCAACCCATTATATTAACACATATTTACCCTTTAAGTCATATCACATTTATTTCCTTTAAATTCATGCCAATTCCATAATTGCTTTAACTAAATAATAAAGTTGCCCCCGTATTGTAATTGCTCTTGATGTCAATTATTCTCACAATTACTATATGATCACATCTTTAAAATATTAACAACACTTAATACCTTCAATTTTAACAATAGTTATTGCCATTTATATCATAATTCTAAATAATGTGTAAGATGTTCTCTTGATATTTATATTCAACATTTTATGATAGCTCACTTAATTCTCCTTTTTACTTGAAATTGAATCTATATCTTTCTAAGTTTCCCTTCCGTAAAGTCACTAATCATACTAGTTTATTGCCATCTTTGTATAGTTAAACTAATCTTTAACAACTACCATAATATTCACATCTTCTATCATGAGGTAAGGATAAAGAGGGCTATATACACTTAATTAATTCCTTTTATGTTACAAGTCCTTTATTCCTTTAAAATTTCAATAGTTCTTCATTCTTCCGATAAATATATGTTTGTCCACTTCGTATAGTTATTCTAGAGACTCTACTCGTTATTAGAAATTGCAATAGATCACATATTAAAATCTTAAATCCCAACCAAACATCACATGATTCTTAACCTTTAAACAAAATTTCCACATTTTCTATTAAACATGAAATTATCCATTCCTTGCATTTATTCTAGAATTTACTTAGTTTTACAAATGGTCATGATGAAACATACTAACCCTCAATTGTCACAAAAAAATCACTATAATTTTTACCATTTTAAGTAAAATTTCATACACTAATATATATACGGAGACACACACACCTCTGTTGCTTGGACACGGCCGGAAGGCTGGCACATCCGTGTCGACACGACACGGATGAGGGTGTGTGATTCGTACCGAATCCTTGAAATTCCAAGAAGACACAGAGCAGACGGTGACTGACAGAGGTGAACCAAAGAAGACGCAGAGGTAGACACAGAGATGAGACAGGAAGGGATCTGGAAGGTGGGGAAGAAGAACTTGTTCAAAATTACCTATTTACCATGTATTCATTATTCGGATTTGGGCTTCTGCAATAAGTTTGGCTATTGTTATTTTGATTGGATTTGGGCTTCTGAAATAAGGTTGGCTATTGGGCCTAACATTTGTAGTATTTAAACCAATTTCATTTGTAGTATTAAACTCTCTTCTTATTTTTCCTCATTCTCTATTTTTCTTTTATTTATTCTTTTTTATTTAAAATCAATTTCATTTATTAACTAATTTAAATTTAAATTTTAAATTTAAGAATGTCGTGCCCCCACACCGGCGTCTAAAATTCGGATCATTTTTAACTCGGATTCGTATCTAAATTGGACACCGCACTTGTGTCCGAGCAACATAGACACACACACACAGACATCAAACTAAACTTCTTATGTTTTTCATATCTAAACTAAAATTCATATTCTTTAGCTATAGAAAACAACTTATGCCATAGAAAACAACTTATGCCATGGTTATAGTATTAATTTCACAAGAAATTTCATAAGCCTTAAGTGAAAATTATATCTTAAACTTATATAAATTAAAGTTTAAAACAAATAACACTTAGTTGTTGGAATTCTTGTGTTCTAATTCTTCTCGTCTCAAGCTTCTTCCAGTTTCACCCTTTTTCTTTTGCTCGAGGATCTACCCCCACCCCCCCCCCCAAATTCTTCCTCCACAAATGCATTGATATTTTGATTAAACTTCACATATTTGCCCATTTAATCTTCAACTTTAGTACTTGCTTTATTTAAGTCCCTAATTTCCATACATGTCTATGTAAATCCTTAACATCCAAGCAACTTTATTTGGTCCTTAATTTATTTAATCACTTATAAGATAACCCCAATTAGTAAAAATAACACTTTCTTGTCCAAACTCAACCATGACTTGACCATTCAACACTTGACTTTGATGGGTAAAAATTGAATGTTGAAAATAACAAAGTGGATCATTACAATTTCTGTTTTGGTTTTCAACTCAGTCGCATCCCTCTCCAATGTGAGTCTAAAAAATAAGTTTATTTTTAATTACCATGGTTGGGCAGTCACAAGACCAAAATAAAGATTGATCGGATAAAATTGTCCAAAAATTGAAAGGTTGAGGATGTCAGTTGTAAACTAACTAATTGTACAAGTCCTTTGTATCAAGTTACATAAACAATATTGTATATTCTCTGGTTGCTTTCAACTTTAAAAAATAATGCTGTCCATAGTCAATTTTACAATTTTAGAAAAAAACCTGCATGTTTTGGAGAGAATGTCCCCGTTAGCAAAGTATTTTTAATGAGAAATAAGATAAATAATGAATGAGGTTAAATAATGTAGATTTGTGCAATATACGTAAATCTCGTGAAATATGTGGATTTGATTATTTTCACCAAATTTTATTTAAAATTATAATAATAATTAATTTGCAAACATAGGCTAATATTTTATTGACAAGTGTATTGTGTATCATGGTTTTTTGTATTCATACAACGTATTGAAGCTTTTCGGCTTTATCAATATACTACGTTTAGCATATGGGTTGTACGTGTCACTCATTTCATCACTTGGGATAAGTACAACAAATAGAACTTTGACTGATGCAATTTATTATCAAGTTCAGAAATCGTGTAAACCACTACAGCATCAAGGCAAAGAAGTAGGGCCAGATGAACTAATCAGAGACGTGGTATTACATTACCAAGAAAACAAATAAAAAGCTTAAGGAAGTAACCAAATGCCATGTTAACAAGTGTAGTTTGGGAGGCTAGAGTTCAATTGGAATTACCACAACTGATTATCTCTTCCAGAAGATCATTCCCTTCCTTTTTCAGTTCTAGTAGAGAGCTTGTGGACCGGAGTGAAAATACCTCGAGCTCAAAGTACTTGGGATGCATCTCAAAATCTAATCAATGGATCTTTAATCTTTTCAGTAGTAACCACATATTTGCACTCACTCTTGAGCATCTTACAATAAGAAACCTTTTACACATTGTGTTCATATGTCTTGCATTAGAAGTTGCACCAAAAGGGGATTACTTCTGACAACAGTATCGGCAAGCTCAAATAAAATTTTCTAGATGGTTTCCTCCTTAGCAACAATCCAGGCATTGACCTCCCTTTTTCCCCTTTAGTAGATAGATGGTGCATACCAAATTGATAAAAATGCTAACTTGAGTGTGATCAAAAGATAAATGAGATATTTCATTCATACCTGTGCAGGACTTTCACCAGCTTTTGATCAATGAACAGATGATAAACACCGACGATCGCAACACTTCTCATCCTCAATAGATTCACTCTAGTTCATGTTGCGGGATTGACCATCATAATGTAGCCCACCTGGAACCACAAAGCTACAAAGACAGTAAAGCTACTATTGCAAAAAATTAGGAAACACGAATGATGCAGTACTTGTTGACAATTTTATCACATCCCTTGCAAAATTGTGATTTTTAGGCGTTAAGGAATTCTTACAATCAGTTTTCTCAACCTATGAAATTCAAAAGGATTAGTAGCACTTATAATTCAAATATTTTCCAACAAATCATTCTTAAATAACTTCTTGAATAAAAAATGCATATAAAAAAACATCTCATAAACTGAAAATATGAGAAGAAAGCCAGATTGCCAGGCTTATAAAATGGTTTTTTGAGTTACAAGTTCTAATCAAACATGCTTCATTTTCCTCCATATTGCAGAAATGAGACTAGGGGTCAAACTGAAATCTAATTATAATAGGCCAATAGTTAAAATTGTAACATTTTTCCTAAATACACTTGCACTCGGTAATCTCACAAATATATTTGCAACATAAATGATATCCTTCATGAGCCCTTTTTTCATACAATTTCGGTCCAACTTTGGCATCCAAAATGACCCGTTGAACAAAACCAAATACCAACTATTTAAAATAAATAGCCAATGAAAATAGACAAAGAATTATTCTTCAGAACACAATTTGCAAAAGCAAAATGCATCAGAACATTGTGATTAAAGAACATAGTAACTTAAGTACATAATAACTAATCTTTGGCTATTGGACAAGATGAAGATTAATTGTTGTAGCGTACCAAAAATGAAATTTGAACACCGTTTTCTCTTCTTGAACCCTTATTTTGAATTGGGTATCAATGGCATACCTTCAATGTATCTTATTATAGGAATTTTTACATTATGAAACTGCAGTAGATTTTGATGATTGGAGTCCAGTTTGGAAATCTGCAATAAAAATTAAAATGTGATTTTAGACATTTGCTAATTGTCTAATCAAGGAAAAAACTTAGGTACAGTGGATGTACCATCCTAGGTGGTACATCCAACCAATAGTTATAGAACAAGTCATTAAATATTTTCATATCATTTTATTTAATGTTAATTTCATTTATTATTATTATTATCTTTTATTAATGGCAATTAATAGGATTCCCGCCACACAATTTTTACCCCATTTTCATCACATTTTCTCTTTCCTCTTCCCACCCAGCCCACTCATGAGCAAAAACTAACTCTTTGAATTCTTATTCTATTTTGACTATTTTCCACTGCATAACAAGTATTGCTCATCATTTGATTCTTTGTGGCATTATCATATTGCACCGTTTTGGAAGACGATTTCGCCTGTTACCATTTTCATTTTTTTTAAATTCAATCAAATGGTTTACAACTAAAGATGTTGCATGGGTTGCTTAATACTTATTTATATTTTTGTTAGGTTATAAAATGAAACTATGTTCCAAACTTTTGATTAGCACTTTGTTATTGGAGATTTCTTATTGATGAAAACGGCCAAGCATATTTCAACAAGTTATTTTTGAAATTGTGTTGGTGTCTTCAAAAATCATTTTAGATTTATTAGATCATGTATCAAATGCACCAAAGTCATTATAAAGTTAAAACGGAATGCCAATTCATAGTAAAATTTATTTTAAAATTAACCAATTGAAATAATTGTAATCGAATAATATTTTGAATGACATGAATTTATTAATTATATTTGCAATTAATGCTGAAAATCAAGTGCATGAAAACGTCAAAATAGACGAGAGAATAATATGTATTAAGAGAGAATAATTGAGTGACTGCTCGTTGGGGGGAGAGAGAGAGAGAGAGGTGAGAATGGAGTATAATTATTGGTTAGAAATTAAAACTTATATTTAATGACATTAAATAAAATGACATGGAAATATTTAATGACTTGTACTATAGCTATTGATTGAATGTACAACCCAGGGAAATACATCCGCTGTACGTAAGTTTTTCTCCTAATCAAGACGTGTAGAACTTTATAAATGTGATTTACTTATCAATAAAACAAAAAGAAAATTAATTGACTTCGAATTAGTTCAAAATTACTGAATGCGGGTCTTAAAGAGGTACTGTTTGGAATCCCTCTCGTCCTCTAAAGAATCATCTAGCCTCATCAATCTAACTCTCAGTAATCCATAAAAATTATGATTATTGAGCAGTTAGAATTCCACCAATTTAATTTGATAATCAGCATAATCAAAAGTAAAAAATCAAATTATAAATAAGTAAACAACTGACTCTCTAATTTTTGGTGGAAAAGATCCTCTATTTCCTCCTCTTCCTCTTTGTTTCTGTCATCGACATCATCTCTAATGACTTGAGGATGGACAGAGGCATCATCATGACTAATTAAATTATATTTTTCCCGATGATATATAAGGACAAATGAGAAGAAAGGGTTCAACCAGAGCAATATTGAAAACCCAAAATGTTAAACCACAATATTTACAATGACTTTGCCATGGTTTTCATTTGCATATTACAAAAGACAGTAAAACGACAACTAAACAATCTAGACAAAACCAAAGCAGACCACAAAGCGACAAATGGGAACCCAAACCAGCAAGAAAAGTACTTTGTCACCCCTATTTTCTTCACTTGAAGCAAAAGACGGCAAATAACAAGAAAGCAATGAAAACAAAATCAAACCCATCCACAAACCCACAAATTGGAACCAAACTCAGCAAGAAAAAAGAAAATTTGAACTACAAAATGTAGTAAGAAGGGGATTATCAAAATGTTCGTCACTGACGCAGAAAGAACAAAATGAAATGAAAGAAAGGAGCAGGAGAGTGAAGTGGAGTGGAGAAGCGTCCATCCATGGCTGAACTTAACAACCCCAATCAAACCAACTGACTGACAACAAAACAAGCAAAAAAAACCATTAAAGAAAAAGGAAAGAACAACACACCCAGTTCACAACAGAGAAAAATTAACAATTTTTTACCTTGGCGTAGTGAGCAGAAATAGCACGTTCAGATTCTTGATTGTTAATCAAGAATCTGATTATATTGTTGGTTTCCGAAAATGTCCCTGAAACCAAAAGAAGATAGAACAGATATACCACCAATGCTTGTAGATAAGTAGTCTCAAGGTCACGAATAATAGGAAATGAGCAAAACCAAGATGAACACAACCGAAAATGATTATGATACCAGATGAAAAGATGCACTTTACCTTAATTGTTCTGTTTCTTGTTCCATTTCCTATTTGTAAGTTCAATGTCTCATGCCTTGTATATTTAGCTACAACAATGTAAAGTTGTAAATTGAATCTAACAAGTTGATCAACAGTACGTGAGCCACTCCAACTTTGAGTGAATAAGAGGTTAAGGATATGGCAGTTTTGTGATTTGTACTTCTCGAGTTGCCTCCACTAAACAGTTTTCAACTCAATCAACTTAGCATTTAAGCCGAGAAACCGGAAGCTGGTAAACCTCTTACTGATTCAATATCTTTTTACAGGAATTCCAGAATTCCTTCAAGTACCATACGAACATAAAAAACCCAGTCTCCAATTGTTCTAAGAAAAAAAATATAAAAGAAATCTTAAATTCCCTCAACATGTACAGTGAAGAATGTCGGCCATAAATGTAGAACCTCTTCTTGCTTTTTAACATTTTTTCTCCCTCGAGTGTGCAGATTCTTCTACACATTTTCACACGGGCTTCTTTGGCTTTCTAGCCCAAGCCCCGTTCTTTTTCCTTTATGCCACATCAAGGAAAAAGCTGAAAATTGGGCAAAAAGTTTAAGGGTATAATCGTCATTTTGCCGGTAAAGGAAAGAACACGAAGTGCCAGGAAGCAGCCACGGTCGAGCTCAAACAATCCAATCTAACCCACAAACACAAAGCAAAAAAATTGGAAAAAAATGAAAAACCAAACAACAAGTATGAACTTAGTTAAAGAATAAAAACCGAGCTCACAATTTACATAGTGGCTGAAACGGAACACATTAGCGAGAGCTACTGGCAACAACTACTGTCCTTCCAACCCGCCAATTTCTGGCTAGAAGAGCCCTAATCGACTGGAACAAAATGGGAGAGAATTTAACAAGCAGTGGCCAGACACATTGTAGAGCATGTTCGAAGAACAATCGAGAAGTGGCCGAGAATAAAACATTGTAGCAGATAGTTTCAAGGGCATTTTCAGAAATCATGGCATATTTCTGACTATCTTTTATAGTAGTGATAAATATAAATTTGCAAAGGAAAAGTCGTACATTTCGGAAGCCAAATTGCTATTTTTAAAGGCCAAGTTGCCTTCTTCACCTACAAAAAATGTAGACTTTTGGCATAGGTGGGTCTATATGAACATATATTTTATAAGATTTATTCACACGCATTTTGAATTTACTAGTTTGAACCCGTGCGTTGTACGGAGTGGTTCTTTTATGGTGTCTATCAGACACAATCTTAGGGTATGGGTCCTCCAATATATCAAATGAGTTATGTGGTGTCCAATGGATTATGTGACAGGCTCTCATTGAAACATTAGGGTATGGGTCTTCCAATGTGTCTAATGAGATCTTACCACATACATGATATCCAATGGATATCATAGAATGTACGAGTTGTTTGTCATCTATCAGATTTTTGTTTAAATGTAGCTGAGTTTGATACATTTGCAGTTGTTCTAGATCCAATTATTGTTGTTGTGTTTTTTTTAAAGGAATTAACATCTATTCCCCTACTAAAACATATTTATTTTCCAATCTATCATATTATGAGATTGGTTTAGTAAAAAACCAATAACTGATATTAGAACAATACTCATTATTAATAATATGGCATTAAGTACTCATTTATATATGCTTATCTGGAAAAAATGGCTATTAACCTATATCCTTGAACTGGGAAATGAAAGAAAAAGAAAAAATTGAGGGAAAAAAAGGAAAGATACACCATATAAAGAATTTGTTAGCTTGGCCTTCTATTCTCTTGCTTTTATATTTGATCACAATAGTTCTATTACACAAGCAACTTTATATTGAAGTGTTTTATGGAGATTGACATTATATTTTTATTCATCTTTTCGAAAATGAAACAAACTAAGTGTTGAGAAGATGTTAACTAAGTTTGTAGCTTGTATTTTTACATTATATTTACTAGTTGTATGCCCGTGCGTTGCACGGAATAGAATAATTAGTCAAAATTTGCTTGATAATTTAAAGAACCAAACAATTATAATTTTATTGTGTATTACTTACTCATACGCACACGTTACTAATAATTACAATTTTATAGTATAAAATTCTTTCACTTGGTACATAAGTAATTAAATTGTCATTCATGGAATGGTACTTTTAACTAATAAAAATGGGAATTAACGCGAACTCTTTTAATATAAATTTAATCTCACATTAAATATGAAAACTAAGAAATTATGGAAAGGAGAGTATACGAAATTTATCTAAATCCAAAATATTAGACATCTATATCGTTATTCAATAAACATAGTGCAAGAACTCTAAGAATATTTAGACTGTGGATGGTGTTCATTTACCAAAAGAGTTAATTTCACAGATTGTCCCCAACCTTTAGGTTAAGAACATGTTTCGTTCCCGACGTGTGCTCTTCCGATCTCCACAGCCCCCAACATTTGATAAATACACAAAAATCGTCTATTTTCCACTATTTCGTAAAATTTTTAACAAAATGACGATTATGCCCCTTAAACTTTTTAAAATTTTTTATAAAAAGGTTGAAAAATAATTAAAAAAATGGAAAACGCCTGCCCCACCCTAAGATTGGCTGCCGGAAATGCCGCCATTCTGCAGCATTCCGGCAACTAAAAGGGGAGAGAATTCCCCTTCCCCCTCCTCAATTTGCTGCCAGAAATGGCAGCAATTTTTGTTGCCATTGCCGTCAGCAAATTGGGAATCCCCCCTTTTGGCCGCCAGAAAAGATAGCCAATGCTGCTGTTTCCAGCGACCAAAAGAGGGGCGGGAGACATTTGTGCTGTGAGAAATGACAACACTTTGGCTGCAAAATTTTGAAGGGGAGGGAGAGAGAGGGGGAAGAGGGGGGAGAGAGAGAGAGAGTCAGCTGCTGGCATTTCTGGCAGCATTTTGGCTGCCGAAAATGGTAGCATTGGCCAAGGGGAAAAATCTCCCCCCTCAAATTTGCTGCCGGAATGTTGCCATTCCGACTGTGGAATGGCCAGCTGTCATAATGGCAGCATTTCCGGCTTCCAATCTTGGGGGGAGGAGGAGGAAGAGGAGAGGGAGGGTGTGGTGGGTTGGGTGTTTTCTTTTTCTATTATTTTTAAACTTTTTTAAAAAAAATTTAAAAAGTTTAATTAATAAGTTTAAGGGGTATAATCGTCATTTTATTAAAAATTTATGGAATATTGTTAAAAAAGACGATTTGTGTGTATTTATTAAATGTTGGGGGCTGTGGGGTGCCTTTAAAAAGGTTAAGGACGAAACCGATTCTTAACCTAAAGGTTGGGGACGATTTGTGAAATTAACTCTTATCAAAATAGATTCTTTACCACATTCATTCTCTACCATATATTTTTTAAAAAAATTATTTTTCGCATATCTTAATATAGTGTCATACATTTTCTAAAAAAATCATTATTTACTAAATTCATTCTAAACAATTCTAAAAGTACATACGCTCATATTAGAAAAGACCCAAGGAAAGTTAAGTAATATTACAGCAAATGATAAATTCTATATGATTTACCTCTAATATTAATTTTTAATTATTTTCCACTTTAAAAAGAATTAAAAGAATTTTTTATTTTTATTTTAAATCATCATCAAATATTACTACTATTGTATCCCCTTAACTTAAATTTTTACATATATATAGATTCTCACTTATATATTAATACAAGTATGTGTATAGATTGAAAGAATATAATATAAAATAAAAGTATAGGTAAGCGGGAGAGTAAATATATATATATATATATTTGTTTATTATTTTATTTGTTTTTTGGAAGATATCTCCACTCGAAAATCCAAACTCGAGATATAACTTTTATTATATATATATATATTATAATATATACTATAATTATGTATATTATATATATGTGCATAAAATAAATAAATAAATAAATAAATATATATATATAAGATATTAGAGATTTAATTTGAAACTTAATTAGTCAGAAATGCGCATATATAGTATTAAAATAAAATAAATAAAAAAGAAGCATCTATAAGTAAGATATATATATACACATATATATATTTTCCTCAAAAAAAAAAGAGATAAATCATATAGAAATTTGAGGTCTCATATATTCAGTCCGGCTATGGAAATAGATCAAGCTCTATTTTTGGAGACTGGTCGATCTCCTTAGAAAATTTTATTATATATTACTCCATTCTAATTGTTAAAAAAAATTCGTGGATCAAATTGAATTAGATTTCAAAATTCTTTAGTATTATCTAGGACTTGATTCAATAAATTTAAAAAAAAAAAAGAGGTTATGGGGTAAAAGTTTATGAGAGAGTTGAAATTTCACTTGAATCTTTTGATAATTTGCATGAGTAGTATATTTATTGTTATTTTTTAATTTTTAACTCATATTAAAGTTTATGTCAAGACCTTCAATTTAAGACCTATATTTAATATCTTTTGACCTCAAAATAGTGATATTTTATCAAAAAGAAAAGAAAAACAAGTTGAAAGAAATTAAAAAGTTAAAGGGTTTACTGGTAATAAAGCAAAATGACAATCATGAGCATCGTATCAGGCGACGAAATTGTTTTCAATTTGGCCAATTGAAGATGGCATTTATAATATATAATAATATAAGAATACCATAATGCTATTGGTTTTGACCGACATTCAGATCATAGTGCTCTGTTGCTCTCTCCATTATTGTTAGTACATTCAGCTTTTTATTTCCCCTCACCTTTTTCTCTTTCTCTTTCTTTGTCCAATCATGCCTGAATCTTCACCAAAAATAGAAAAAATTTCAGATCAAAACCCACAATACCATTATGATGATCACTCATCCTTTCAGAAGGAAAAATGGTTTTCTGATGAATTCCTGTACAAGCTTAAGGGCTTCTGGCTTTGGTTACCTTACCTTGAACCCACCGACAGAGTTGTGAAGACT
>CAVNYN010271157.1:0-20386 GCA_963692815.1 Nyctanthes arbor-tristis
TATCCTCTGCGCCGATGGTAGTTCCCTGTAATTAATCCCATTCTCCTCTCACACAATCTCTCATATTCATGCTAGTAACACACACATGCGGGCTGCGGATGTAGTCGGAGGTAGTGGGAGATGCACTTATGGATGGGTGAATTTGAACGAGGAGGCGCACTGATGAGTAATCTAATAATCTCGTTAATCTGATTATTTCTTGAGGAAATTCTCAAATCCATTCACTTACTCTGAGCGCCTTCTCTTCTATTTTCAATTCTTCGACTAATTTTTTCTGTCTTTTTCATTAATCTAATATCTAATATACTTTCAGCTTGATTAATATTATGTTTCATTCGTTTTCTTTTGCTTTAATTTTTATTCGAACTGTCTTCAGTCCAAATGAATGGTGTTTATTACGTTTTGTTTTATTTAATTTTGAAATATCAATTCATTTGAAAAATTTATTTAGTATTTTATTTAATATTATTATTGAAATAAGTGTTGCTTGATTTTATTATTAGGCCTGTTTGGTTCGTGTTAAGATCGGAAGAGCACATTATAATTTCATCACATTAAATCACGCTTTCACTTTTGAACAAAATTTAATCAATTACATTAAGACACATATCACAAAAATTCAAATTTCAAAATATATTATAATACAATTCAATTATAACACAAACCAAAGGACCCTTAGTTGATCAATTTGAATTTATTGTTCGATTCTAGTTTATTACGCTAGTGATGAAAATAATGATTAAAGATGTAAATAATAGAAAATCAGTAATATTCATGATTAATTAATTCTTATATCATACACATTAATTAATTTAAATAGTTATATTAATAATATTTGTGAATAAAAATATAATAATAATAATTTTATCGAAATAATTACTAAAGGAATTATTTTAACAAGATACTAGTTTTGTTGTTAAGGATATAAATTTAACACTTTGTGGCATTATTTCTTCTTGTTTCCATTATTTCAATTAAATTGGTATTGATCCATCTTTTGATTATTGATTTTTGTTAGAGTGATCTATGTGGCACAAATTATTAAAAAATTTAAATTGCTTAGTTGTTTTTTTTAACAATTATTATTAAAAACTCTACTTTCTATTTGTGTAGATATTAATTGAATAGTTAACTTTAACACTACCAATGTAGAGACTCTTAAATTGTCATTTTTTGCATAGATAATTTAAAATGGACTATATTTGTCAAGAAAACTTTCTCTACTTCAAGAGTACAAAACACAAAGGAAACGAAAGTTATGATAAAATGAGGTGATTCAAATTATGGTACAATAGTTAAATAAATGCTCAAGTTTCAACAAACAGGTCATCACGAGATTTAATTTATTTTATTATTATCTTGGAATGGACTTTGAAACTCCTTTGTATGGGCGTAATAATAAACTAATTTGAATATCTTTTTGGTAATTTTTGTTCTAGGGATAATAAAGTAATTTGAATATTTTTTTCTCATAATTTTTGTTCTGGCGAAATATATTTATATTAATTTTTTATAGTTATACTATATTTTTATTATTTTAAAGGTCTTCGATATTTATAACTATGAAACGAGGATCCCAAGAAATTTTATTGCGTTTTTTCTAAATATTTTTTAATTTTTATATTTTATTTCTTAATAAAGGTTATAACTATACAAAACATTTGTACATATTAAAGTAATAAGAAAATATAAAAATTTATTTTTTAGAATTTTTTTTGTTTATTTAATTTATTTAAGTGGTTTTCACACTGAAGTTTTTAGATGGAAGTCATTATTATATATAAGATGTGATAATCAATAAAAGATTAAGAAGCCAAGACTTTTGTAATTTAATGACATCCGTATTGATTCTTTATATCCTTGGTTAAAGTTTAAATTTCCCCCCCTTACAATCTCTTGTAATGTCCAAAAAAATGAAAGATTAAAAGAAAAATACAATGAAGAAAAAGTTAATGACTTAATCTAAAAACTCGAATAGAGGAAGGATATTAAATATAATTAGTATATGGTGTATTTAGTAAAAAGTATAGTGTCAAGATAACTTCCATTTTGTACACATGTTATAATTATGATTAGTTCTGAAAATTTCCTTAAAAGAACTAATTTTGTTCACGTGTTTAATGATCTTATTTCTAAGCCGGGAAGACAAATTAAACTACCCAAGAAAATTGTGATACTACTAGAGAGATTTTCTCTACGTATACCAAAGTGCCATTGTCTTCCACGTTCTTAGGGCCATCCGTGTAGATGATAAACTGGTAGCGAACAAATTGTAAAATTGATGGTCTATTTCTAGGCTTAAATATATAAAGTTTATTTGGGCTCTGCTAGAAAGCTTGCGTGTCGAGTCGTTGATGTTGGGACTATGTCTATTTATGGATTGTCTATGTAATGTAACGTTGATTTATGTGGTCACAACGTCAATGTCACCATCACTTTGGCCGACCATCTCCTAGATCAACTAATCAGTTCCTACACGACGCTCTTCCGATCTTCATTAACCAAACAACTACACGTCGAACGAAACATCAAAAATTTTCGAAGTATTAGGCATTTAAGGTGCTTTAAATGTATTAAATATCATTTTAGTCACTCAACTTATTATTTTATTTTTAAATAATCACTGAACTTCAACTCGTTACCAATTATTCACTAAACTTATAAACTTGTTACTTATTCATCACTGAACTTATAAAAGTGTTTCCATTCCATCACTAAGACGGAATATGTTAGTTAAATTTAACGGAGAAAGTGACGTGACTTAACAGCTCCGTGACATGGCAAGTAAAATACTTATATAGTCATTGAATTATTTAAGTTGTTATTGGTTGATCACTAAACTTAACTCTAAGTTATTAATTCATCATTAAACTTTAACATGTTACTAATTTGTCACTAAACTTATCATTTAAGTTACTAAACTATCATTGAACTTTGACGTGTTACTCGTTAATACCTAGCTTTTCATAAATCAATTTTATAACTTGTCGTTCGTTTCCTAAACTAATATTAATTTTTTCTTTTTACAATATTACTTTTTTTATTGCATATTAACCACATGTCATAAAATGTCGGTACTTGTAATCACCAAGCCGCAAAAATCAGTGAGAGTCGAAGGTCAACAGAGATCAATAGACACAGGGTCTTGAAAGCAGGCCTCAAGCGCCTCACCTAACTCAAAGGTCTGACGATCTAACGACCAGGGAACCTGGAGACCTGATTCAGCGACCAGGAAATGAGCGTCTTCTCCCGCGCTCCTACGGTCCAGGGCGTCTGGGCGACCATGTGGCGACCCGACGTAGTGCCGCGACCAAAAGAGATGAGATCGGAAGAGCACACGTCGGAACGCACGTGGGAAATATTATCACTTACGGCTGATGGGACACCAGCATTAAATGCGAAGCGATGGTCACATGCTTCATACATGGCTTAAGTAACCATTAGTAAAAAAGTAAAGGATTAATCCCAGTCGATTTGACATGTATGTCATCCCTGTGGGTCCAACATTAAATGCATGTAATCATTATCCCCATACAAATAAGTAAATATACATTGTAAATAGAGGCATACAAAAGTGGAAAAGGGAGAGACACCCAAACCTCATCACTTTTGTCTCTACACATTTATAGTCTTTCATTTATTTCAAAAGTTACAAACATTTATTGCCTTAATTTGCATTTATTGCTAATTCCGATTTGAACACTAGTTCCCGTAAATACAAATATCGTTTGTTGAGTTGAAGGCAAAATTTGACATCAACAGTACTTGTTGCTCAAGTATACTTTTTTCTTAGGTGGAAAATTAATTTTAGTTCACAAATCTTCCGATCTATTCTTAGGTCTAAAATTGATTCTAGTTTGTTTCCCCTGGCATTTTGTGACCAAAATTTCGAGTGATCAAAATTAATATTAGTTTTAGAGAAAATTAATATTAATCTTGTGAACTAGAATCAACTTTCGACCTGAGAAAAAGTATAATTGAGCAAAAAGTATTGGTATTTTATGACATGTGGTTAATATGCCAAAAAAAGTAATATTTTAAAAAAGAAAAAAATTAATATTAGTTTGGAAAATGAACGACAAGTTATAAATTGATTTTTGCAAATCTAGGTATTTACGCGTAACACATCAAAGTTCAATGACGATTTATTAACTTAAGTGGTAAGTTTAGTGACCAATTAGTAACATATTAAAATTTAATGATGAATAAATAATTTAAAAATAATTTCAGTGATCAATCAATAACAACTTAAATAGTTCAATGACCATATAAGTATTTCACTTGCCAAATGACGGAGTTGTTAAGTCACGTCACTTCATAGTTAAGCCACGTCATCTCCTCCGTTAAATTTAACTAACATATTATGTCTTAGTGATAAATTGGAAACGCTTTTATAAGTTCAGTGATGAATGAGTAACAAGTTTATAAGTTCGGTGAGTAATGGGTAATGAGTTAAAGTTTAGTGATGGTTTAAAAACAAAAAAGTAAATTGAGCAACTAAAATGATATTTAACTCGATAAAATACTCTGCACCACACGTAACACTCGCCCAGGCAATAGGTAAGGTTACTAATCAAAGTCAAATCAAAACTGAGAAATTTGTTTCAATTATTCTAAACATTAAAATGGTATAATTATTAAAATCAATAAATTTTTTGTTATGACATCTGTTTTAAAACTAATTAATAATCAAATCATAAGCTGATAAAAATATTTGTTTTGGATTTATTTAACTTAATTCTCGATTCAATTTGGTAGCCCAAAAAAAAAAAAAAAAATTCAATTTTGCACGGGAAAACCAACTCATCAGATAGCCTATTTCTCTATAATTTCCTCAAGTATTAAAGTCCTGATTTAGCCAGGCTATTCAAAAAAAAACTTTCAAGTTTAAAGGTGAATTTGGTCAAATTAATCTTATGTATCCACTCGTAAAGCCTCCATGTACGTATTAAACTCAACAAACAAATGTCATCCACTAATTCCTACTAAATCTATTTTTATATTTCAAAATAGAAATAAAATGAAACGGGAGCGTAGACACACAAACTAGGGAAACAAAGGAAAAGTTGAGGAACTTGAGGAAATTATGTAAAATATGAAGTTTCAGGACCAGGAGCGAAGATTCCGCGTTATTAATTAATATTTATAAGCATCTCATTAATTAAAATTTAAAGAAGAAACAATATTTTTAGACCAGGAGCGAAGATTCCGCGTTATTAATTAATATTTACAAGCATCTCATTAATTAAAATTTAAAAAAAAAAACAATATTTTTAGTTACACTCGAAACTTAATTTTCACATGTAAATAGTCAGAGTCAAAGTTTGGCAATTAATTATTAGTAAGTGTTTTCAAATGTGATCTTTAAATATTATTATATTAATTAAACGCCCACCTCTTTTTTTATGCCATATACACCATTCTTTCCATATTTATACAGCGTCAAGCACTGATATATCGAGCATCTTCTTCACACTTGAGCTGCTCTGTTTAGCAACAATCACAGTATACAATATTTCTTAATACACAGGCAGAGAAAATGGCTTCAGTCAAATATGAGAATGGCGCCTCTTCAATGATCCAACAGCAGGAAATTGTTGCAAGCTACTTTACTCCAACAACCCTTTCATTTTCACT
Source organism: Nyctanthes arbor-tristis (assembly GCA_963692815.1). Taxonomy (NCBI): domain Eukaryota; kingdom Viridiplantae; phylum Streptophyta; class Magnoliopsida; order Lamiales; family Oleaceae; genus Nyctanthes; species Nyctanthes arbor-tristis. Next base: position 5,638 of record CAVNYN010271157.1, read on the forward strand.
CAATAATAATCACGTGGGTACGAAATATGCGCCGGAGGATGAGAGTGAAGGCAATGCTACTGTAGATGAAGCGATCACTCGTGACTGGGCGGAAATGACCATCGAGTGCCTCATCAACATCCTCTCGCGCCTCTCTTTGGAGGACCGATGGCGCACGGCCATGATGGTGTGCAAGGCATGGCTACACGCGTGCAAAGATCCGTGCCTCAACTCGGTGTTGGATCTCGAGACTTACTTCGTCTCTGTCACTGAGGTATCCAGATTTTGGACCCCGGAGTTTGAGGGCAGGATCGATGACATGATCCAATCGATTGTCAGCTGGAGTGGTGAGTCTATCTCATCCAATCGATTGTCAGCTGGAGTGGTGAGTATATCTCCGAGATCCGTGTACGACACTGCTCGGATCGCTCCCTCTCTTTAGTTGCTCAAAGGTACGGTATTCAGTTCTAGACTAGTAATATGCATTTGCTGATATGATTTTGATCTCCTGCCAGAGTCTGGCTTAGAAAACGCGACTATGTGCGGATGTGCAACTTGACTATTGTATATGACATAAATTGACATTGATCTTTCTTTATACATTGCTGTTGTAGGTGCCCAAATATTCGAGTTCTCTCTATCAAGAGTAGTCCTCGTGTCACTGATGTTAGTATGGCTCAAATAGCTTCTGGGTGTCCTAAGCTTGAGGAGCTCGATGTAAGCTATTGCTATGGAATATCTCACGCATCTTTGGAAACCATTGGATTGTATTGTCCTAATTTGCGTATCCTTAGGCGGAATATTATGAATTGGGTTGATCCTTCACAATACCACGGAATTGTTCCCAATGAATATCTTAACGCTTACCCTCGGGATGGGGATGCAGAAGTTACTGTAATTTCAAAATTTATGCCTCGTCTTCGGCAACTTGAACTCCGTTACTCCAAGTTGTCCGGCAAAGGACTCGTTCTAATCTCTCAACAATGTTTGGACCTTGAGTTTATCGATCTATCTGGCTGCAGAAATGTGAGTAGGCGTGATTTTGCAAACGCGTCATCTAACCTCAAGAAGCTGAAGAATGTCAACCAACCCAACTTTTATATGCCAAGGTCGCTTTTTCGCATGGAAAGATATTATGCTCATTAATTAATTTACTATAACTTGAGTAATTTTACTTTAACGTGTTATGAATTTATGTGGAATAAAATGATAAGTTGAAAAGTACATGTAATACCACACGTGTTTCCTTTATTAAGCCACGTCTTTAAAATTTAAATTTCAAAATATATTATAAACCAATCTAATTATAAACGATACCAAACGAACTCGAAATTTCTTCATGTTCTAGAGATGAACAGCCTGGCACAAAGTCTAATTTTGGAGAGCAGCTAGAAAGTATCAACTTATTATTGTAGAAACAAGAAAGCCACGAGACAAAAACCCGTTAAACAATCAATTTTTTTTAATACTAACCTACTTAAGTTATTTCCTTTTCGGGAAACAAAAAAGATATATATATATATATATATGTATGTATATATACACACACATTTAAATTATTTTGTTTAAACACATCAATGCAATGTCATCATAATTTCCTCACTCAATTAGTGACGATTTTTCTTCAAATGGAACAAGGAGTGTTAGTTTTCACAGTAACCTATTTTTATTTTGTTAGCATATTAAGAGTCAACTATCATATGTACCATCATAGAAACAACTGCTCAGGTACCATTATAGGGTTGGCCTTATGGTATACAACAAAATCTTTTATATAATTTTTTTTAAATTAAATTTATAAGATAGAAAATTTATTTTTTGGCCAATTGCACCATGGCCCCTTGGCTCCACCAAAGAGTATTAGAGCATCTATATTAATATTGTTAAAATTAATTATTCACATAACTAAAAAATAGAGTTTTTAGTGATTTTTAAATGACACTTAAGGAAATTAAATTTAACTATTAGTTTGTGCTACATTGGTGACTTTAACCAAGAGCGTTAACTTTAACTATCAATTCAATAGTCAAAGAGTGAGTCAATTCCAATTTAATTAAAATAAAAAAGAAGAAATAACGCCACATAAGAGCATCCACATTGGTAGTGTTAAAGTAAGTTATTAGTGGAGTTGTTAGTTAACTATTTAAAAAACAACCTACAGTGGTAATATTAAAGTAATTGCTAAAAGTATTTATTTTAACAAGTTAGTTTTGTTATTAAAGTTAACAATAAACTTAACACTTTATGTGTTATTATTTCTTTTTTTATTTTAATTTAATTGGATTGGTTCACCCTTTGACTATTAAATTGATGATTTAACATTCTTAGTTAGAATCACCAATGTGGCACAAATTAATAGTTAAATTTAACTTACTTTCAAAAAAATAGTTAAATTTAAATTGGTAGTGTTAAATTAGGGTGTTAGTAAAGTTATTTGTTAACAACTCAAAAATATAGTAATTACATTAATGGTGTTAATGAAGTTGTTAAAGTTATTGTTAAAGTTAACAATAATTTTAACAACTCACGTGATCAGTCATATTTATGTAGATAGTTAATTTTAACACTACCAATGTGGATGCTCTAAAGTGTTAAGTTTATTGTTAACTTTAACAACAAAACAGATCGGAAGAGCACACGTCTGATAAAATTATTCTTTTAGAAACTTTTTAACACTACCAATGTAGATTATTCTTTGAGTTGTTAACTAACAACTCTACTAAGAACTTACTTTAATACTACCAATGTGGTTGTTCTTATAAACTCAATATATGACCTCTATTGTCACATGTAGTACCAGTTTTGTGGTTTTTGAAGCCGGAGGCGAGGTTGAGGAAAATTGGCCCCCGTAGAGCAAGTCAAGTGTCAACGTGAAGTACTGATAGTTAATGCGTAACTAAATATAAAGAAAAAAATTATAATACACACTCATGCTATTTGATATTATTTATAAGTAACGTGCCCCACTTCTAATAAAGTAGTACGTTTTTATGATTAGTGGACCTTACCCTGGGGCTCAAAGGCCGATTACAAGCCCACCAAGACACTATAAATAACCCTTGTACACAATCCTAAGGGGAGGACCCCTAGCATCAAGAACATGCCTATCAAAGTAGAGGGGAAGGACTCGCTCAACCCTGGGCTTGGTTCTACACCATGGGCGTCCCCTAGGCTCGGTTCTACACTAGGAGTCACCAGTTGGTGTGCAACTCTATCCTATGCGAATGCTCCCATACCTTTAGGTGCTCTAAGCACTCCATCTAACCTCATTAGGACCTACTATGGTCCAGCCAAGACGTTCGACAAGAAGGATGCTCTAGTATAGAAGTGGATACACGAAATCAAACCTCATCAATTGGCGCCATCTGTGGGAACTCGATCAAAAAACATGTCCTACTGCACATAAGAGGTCGACTAAGCTGCACTAGAATTAGAGAGGGTTACCAAAAGTCTTCTTTGCCGAAGCGTTTGTACAACCTATAATCCTATCTTTTTCTATCAATTTATTTAGTTTATTGCTACATCTACGAAGACACCTATCTAAAGAACATACGATGCATGATAGGATTATGCCTCTTGAAGAACTTAAATGTGTTGGTGGTGCTTGTATGCTGCGTGATAAGAACGGTGTTAAATCAATAGATTAATTAATAATTTGTGGTCTATGTCACCATCCGCTAAAGCCAAAAAATACTAGATAAGAAAAGGAAAAAAAAAATGGTGAACAAACTGTCACCGAAGTAGGGTTCTCTTTTTTGCATAAGCTGAAAAGTATTCTTTCAAATACATTATACATCTATTATTCAGCAGGTTAGTCTTTCACTTTTTGGCTTTTAACCTCTTTGAACACAGTAGACTCCTTATTCCAAAGAGTTGACGAGTATATTTATGTTTCGATATATTCTCCAATTTTAATTTAGAGTTCATTTGACTCTTCAAGTCGAGTTCTCCACTTTAGAGTTTGAGCTCTTCTATTTAGAGTTCGAGTTCTCTGATATGCTCCTTATTTAGAGTCTATTTGGCTCTTAGAGTTCTCCAATTTTAAGTTTAATTATGTTCCAATATGTTCTTCGATATGTCGAACGAAGTAAAATCTGCATGCATCCCTCATTATGATATGCTCTAATCGTTTTTCAAATTTAGTGTATGATTGGTGATGACATACCACAATTGAATTGAGATGTGACCTCAAATGGCTTAATGATGTTCCATGTTCACTACCAATCCCAACCTCAGAATAAGAAAAAATCAAGGGCGGTCATTGGTCTTCAGCTGTCACTCGCTATGTTGTTCGTGACTATATTATAGATCATAATAGACTTTCTAGGCGGACATGGAGTTGCTTACTTATCTTTTGCACAAAAATAAATAGACAAGACAAAGGCTGGTTATTGCATGAATATTCTTAACTTTTCAAGTACTCTACATGGGCGTCCAGTTTTTGGTGGGTCTCACTATGGTTCATAATTTGCATCTGCACCAACCACTTACTTCTAAAATATAAGGTAAAAGGAATTTTCAGAATTTTGGTCAACATCGTCACTGTTGTTCGTCTAATTGGATCTGATGAAGATTATCTCTGTTAGGATTTTGGTCATCTCTATGACAAAGTCACCTATTATTATTGTGGCATCTATTGCTGCCTAACCTCACCCCACAATCTATGACTAGTTAAGCTATGTTCTCAGATCATCTCCATAACGATTTCCAGCTGACCACACTCGGCTCTTAGATCAGGTCAATGACCTCCTCAGTCTCCACTAAACGGTCTCTTCAAAGCACTACTCTGCGACCTACGTCCGCCTTCCAGTTGGTACCCAAGTTGCTCTTAACTAAACTACCCCGCCGAGCTGCAGTGTTTAGTTTGCCTCTTAGCTGGTCTATGTTCATTTTCAAGTGGTACTCAGATCGCGCTTAACCAATCTACGTCCACTTCTCAAATGGTACTCATATCGCATTCTTAAACGACTGAGGCTCATTAAATGCCTAAGTTCGCTCTTAAACGAGCTGGTAAGCATAGCTCACCTCTTTGGCCGGTCTATGTCCACTTGAAAGTGGTACTCAGATCACACTCTTAAACGACCAAGGCTCAATAAATGCCTATGGTCGCTCTAAAATGAGCGTAAGCATAGATCATCTCTTAAATGAGAGTGATCATATTTCACCTCTTAAATGAGAGTGAACATAACTCACCTCTTTAAATGAGCTGGTAAACATAGCTCACCTCTTTGGCCGGTCTATGTCCACTTGAAAGTGGTACTCAGATTGCACTCTTAAACGGCCAAAGCTCAATAAACACGTAAGGTCGCTCTTAAGCGGACGTGAACATAGTTCACCTCTTAAATGAGCATAAACATAGCTCACCTCTTAAATGAGAGTGAACATCGTTCACTTCTTAAAACGACCGTGAATGGAGTTCACTTCTTAACATAGCTCTTAAATGAGCTGGTGAACATAGCTCGTATTTTTGTGCTACTCTGCGTCTACCAAAGAGCGGTACCCGGATCGCATTCTAAACGACCTCGGTTCACCTTACGCCTAATGCTGCTCTCTAACTGGCTATATAAATAAGCTCACACACAAAAACAACCTAGCCTCGCTGAACGCCTAAAGTCGCCTACAAATGACATACCAAACACAGCTCTTTCTCATGGATGGTCTATGCTACTCTCAAGTGGTACTCGGATTGCGCTTAACTGATCTACGTCTATTTCACAAGTGGTACTCAGATTGCTCTTACATGACCTATGCCCACTCTAATGCGGTGTTCAGCTTGCTCTTCACCAATCTATGACCACTTAAGAAGTGGTATCCAAATTGCTCTCAAGAGACCTATCCCCGCTACAACGCGGTATTCAGCTTGCTCTTCATTGACCTATGTCCACTGAAGAAGTGGTACCCAGGTCGAGAGTGACCTATGCTCGCTCCAAGTCAGTGTACGGCCTACTTCTACATGAAGACCACTTCTACAACCTACTTCTATATAAAGACCACTTTTACGACCTACTTCTGATGGTCTTGTTACATGGTCTTATTAGACCACTTCTACAACCTACTTAGGCTCGTGTTCTTGATCTTTTTAGATATTCATACTTTTATTAGTTCTACACCTCTTCAAGTCAGTATACGTGCTCTTATCAGACCATCTCTAAGGTCTTTTCAGGCCAATACTTCATGCTTTTATTAGATAACATGGTCTTGTTAGACTACCTTACACGATTTATGGCCAAAATGAGCTCGATTTTCAAATCCCTTCACAATAATGGAGGGTCTCTTTATTCTCAGGTGGGTCTTAATCCCTGCATCCTCCTCTGCATTACTCTTCTCCTCTCTCTATAATTCTCAAGGTCAGATGCTCACCTATTTTACCCATCATAGCCGTCTACTTCGACATCACATTTCAGATGATAAGTGTATACACAAGAAAGGATGAAAACTAGATTATCACAAGAGATGTTATTTAGAGGTTGCTGCACTCAAGAGCAGCCTTCATATCCACATCTATGCCGCTACTACTCATCCCCAATTTGCACTTCCCAACACTCCGCTCGACTTCCAATGAATTCGAGTCAAACTCCTCCTTTCAAAATACCTTCTCAAATATTATAATCTCCTACCATGAAAAGAGCTCAGCTCTCCAAATACGCACTTAGAGTTTTGCAAATTGAGCAAGCAACAAAAAAGTAATGAACTAAGAGTTAAATGAGCATCATGAAAATTCACACGCCACACTATGAAGTTAAAACAATGTATATATATATATATTAAGCATTTGAAAAACAAAGCACAAGCTATTCTGTTAAAATTAGCATTTTAACCCCTTTTTGCCAGGATAAATGATGCTATTTGATATTATTAATAAGTAACATGCCCCACTTCTAATAAAGGGGTACGTTCTTATGATTAATTGACCTCACCATAGGGCTAAAGACCGATTACAAGCCCACCATGCCACTATAAATGACCCCTGTACACAACCCTAAGGGGAGGACCCCTAACATCAAGAACACGCTTGACAACGTAGAGAGGAAGGACTCGCTCAACCCTGGGCTCGGTTCTACACCATGGGCGTCCCCTAGGTTCGGTTTTACACCAAAGGTTACCAGTTGGTGTGCAGCTCTGTCCTATGCGCATGCTCTCATACCTTCAGGTGCTCTAAGCATTCCATCTAATCTCATCAGGACCTACTATGGTTTACCAGGACATTCGATAAGAAGGGTGCTCTAGCATAGAAGTGGACACACGAAATCAAACCTCATCAAAGTCTATCGAACATTTAACTTAAATTAAATTGTAATGAAACAAACAGACATTGCATATTCCAAAAGATTCCTACATTATACATAAATAAATGTACATAAAATGCTCTAAAAAGTCGATATGGTTATGACACCGCTGGAAGGTGCCACTGTCCCACATGAGTACATTAATACACACAGCATGAAATCTATGCACATATATAAGAGGTGTCATAATGGCTGCTTCTGGAGATGTTTGAAAATTTTCATCTAAAAAGTGTAATTGCTTAGAAACCATTGTATATGGTTTATGGTGATACGATAAATATGTAATGAGCAACCTACACTACAAGAAACAGGAGCTATAGCGGCGATATCTTGCGACGAAGTTAGATGTAGTTGCTATAGCGTTGGCTACAACGGCGATTTTACGTCACCGCAGTAGTCGTCACCCTGTACTGGTGACATCATAATGTTGTCGTTGTAGGATGTATCTACAGGGATGACAAGTGATGTCGCCACTATATATTGGTATCTATAGAGGCGATTTGTAAAAGTTGTCGCTATATTTCTTGATCTAAAACGACCACCCATAAACGTCGTCTTTATATGATTGGCGGGAAAATTTCCCACCTTTGTTCTTGTATTTAGCGACGGAAAATCATTGTTATAAAGAAGATATTCATCACTATAGTTATAATAATCTATATAATATATATTATAAAAGCAAGGTAATAACCAAATGTCAAGTTAGTCTAGTTGGTGAAGTACCATGTCTTTGCATTCAAGGTGGTGGGTTCGACTCCTCACATGGCCAGACAATATTTAATTAAATATAGATGGAAAAGAATCGGGCTATGGGGCTGTGGCTGGTGCTGGGGGTGGGTCAGGTCGGATTAAAATTTTTTTTAATGACCAAAGCCTATCGATCATGCATTTTTAATGACCAAAACTCATCGACCATACAGTCGTGACTGCATCGCCGCTATTGGGTGGCTACTAGATGTCGCCGCTATGGATCTACTACCACGAGTTTTTAGCCGCGACATTCGCGAGCGACTTTGTCGCTGCTATAACACATTTGCGGCGACATATACATATTTTGCAGTGATGTGACTCGTAGTTATTGGACTTATTTCTTGTAGTGCTAGAACGTTTCTAAACCCTAGAGTATAACATCCTACAAAAATTTAACAAGAAATTGAGACAAATGATAGTATTTTGATAATGATAGGGAATTATTTGAATTTCAAGGTTATACGATTATGATTTAATTGAACACCAAGAAATAGAATGTGATAATATGATTATATCGAATTGCAAATTTGTGAGTGTGCCACTTAATTGAATAGCAAATAAATTGAAATGTGACAATGTGGCCATTATTTTGACAATTATGAAGAAATTACTTGAATGACTGGTTTTTCTATAGAGTACAAAAGACTCTATTATAGGAGTCCATACGGCTGAGTTGGCATACTAACTAGGCAAAAATTGTGTCCCACAACCATTTAACAAAGCTCCCCATTTTACTACAGGACTCACCTAAAAAAAAATCAAATACCCCATTCATCCACCCCCAACACTCTTTTGTCTAAATGAATCAGCCTCTTCTCTCCGCAGGGATTTTCAACCTGCGCCGGAACCCTCTTTTCTGCAAATTCGCCTGCCAAAACCAAAACCCCTGATTTACTTGTCAACATCAAGCAACCAGCTGGAACCCCCGATTTTCTACCCAAAAAAATTCTCTTAAAATTCTTGCCTTCTCCTTTCACTTTAAGCAATATACAACAGCCATTTTTAACACACAAAATACAGCCACAGAACAACAAATTTAGAGCCCAGTCAACAAGCACTAAAGGAAAAGAAATTCAAAAATAGTTTCACCAACAACTTCAGTTAACCAGAATTTCATATCTCAAATGCCTAATATTGTAACATATAGACCAGAAGTTTCAATTGAATAATCTGAAAATAAGCAGTAACCAAAATCCTGAGAAATACAGAGTCATTCGTTCAAAGTCTCAATCTCAGTTAAAATATACCCTTCTAAAATATGAATTTAACATTCCAAAATATTTTAACTGGATGTTCAACAATTAGCTTTTGCTTTTCCAATTACTTGCGGTGAAGGGGGAAGGGGCTCCAAGCAAGTTTGCTTGCTGCAACTTGAGCTCGTTGAGCCACTGCTCATGGTCAAACGTGATAATCAACGGCACGACAAGGTCGAGGTGGGGTATTTCGAAGACAGTGATTTGATTAGGGGTTGTCCGGTCTTGGGAAATGGCGGTTCCTTGAACGGTTGACGGTCGGCTCTGAGGAAAGGTAGGTGAAAGATGACTGATGGAGGGGGTGGCAACGCTGGGGTTTGAGATTTGGGTTTCAGAATATCAATTGCAGGAAGGCAAGATTTAGGTTTTAGAATATCAATTGCATGGAGTCAAAAGGTAGGGGTGGGTTTTGATTTTTGATGGGCTCGCTTTTAGGGGGTTGTGTGGTGGCGGAAATAGGCCAGATTCACAGCTGATACCACCTCAGCCCTTTGGACTCTTATAATAGAGTCCTTTGTACTCTATAGAAAATCCCCTTGAATGACATCGTAAGATTTCAAGATTAATACTTAATTGAACATTCAAAATTAGAATGAAACAATGTGATTGCATTGAATTACAAGATTGATACTCAAATAAATGCCAAGAAAGTGACAGTTAGCAATATGATTGTTACTTTGACAATGAGTGAATAAATACAACATTATGCATCGGCTATGTCAGGTGGTTGACGATGATTGAATAACGACTCAACTTAATTGTATCAATTGGTTAAAAGATCATGACTCAAGTGATGCCTAGAATGAAAATGGAATATTTGATTAGTACGACCAAAAAAATAATAACCTAATTGTAGGACCACATTAAGTAGAAGGATTTCATGAATAATAAATAATTAAGAAACCCTAAAAAGGCCACTTGTTCATCTTAGAAAGAATCACATGAGAAAATGAAAGGGACACTTCTCATGGTCTTTGTTGCCCAAAATTCTCAAGTATACAATTGTGCTTATTCCCATTGGCCACTTCCAAAATTATCTTGGACAATTGTCTTGATTCTTATTGGTGGATCACAAAATCTTAAGGAGAAATTCGTCCATAAGTGTGGAGGGTGAAAGAACACTATGAAAAACCGACCAAAACACCACCATTTCACTTGAAAAATACTTATATTCATATATAGTAAGATTCCAACTTGAAATAACACTTCGATCGAGAAATATCAAAGCTTTAAAAGCACTTTTCACTTAGAATTGTTCAAGCAATCTTTGGAAAATCAAGTTAAGAAGGTGAGTAACTAATACTTTGATTCCCTTTTTGCATTCATGAAGCTTTGATACAATAAGCATGAACTTGATTGAAGTTCCCATAAGACAAATATGTGATATGATGCATTGAAAAGAAAGATTGATTTATTACATTTGAATCAGTAGTTGATGTTCTACTCGTTTTGTATTTGCTTTATCTTTTTGCCGTACTAGGAGCCATCTAATAATACCGAAATATGCGACGATTAGTATGTTATTTACTTTGTATTTGAATTTGTATTGCTTTGAAGAAATTCCGATAGGGGTCAATCAGGATTTAAATGTGGATCTACTTAAATGTACATAGCCATGATTGAATTGATATTGAATCTTAGCAGTTTAACTAGTGATAGGACCCTTTTGTGCATTCAAAAGTTAGTGCATTCAATGGTTTTCTTGAAAATAAATCTCCTAAATTAAAGGTGAATCAAATGTTTTGTTACTCACTGAGTACTTTGTATTTACTCTTCATTTCTATAATTTTTGTAGATGATTGAAGATATGATATTTGAAAAGCAAATCAAGTCATGAGTTGAAGCATGCTCACGAACGAGAGTAGAGTTTTACATGTAGTGAAAACTTATCTTTGGCGCTATTATAAATACAGTTATGAGTTTAATACCTTTTTGTGTTGATAAGTATGCTCACCTCTCTATAATATATTGTACGCCTTGTAATATATATATATATATATATATGATGAATGAATGTGTAGTCTTTATAATAATTTGAAGCTTACTTTTCAAGATAAAAGCTTTCTAATGGTCAGAGTATACCTATTAATATAACTTGTGTGTTCTTTACATTTTATTGAAAAACCTAATTTTAATGATTCTCTCAAATTTAACAACTTGCTAGCTTAAGTAACAAGTTTTTTAGAGTGTTAAACTTTATAAGACAAATACACTTTGTTTGTTTTGTACATCTCATCCTTGCTATTTGTATGAAAGCTTTCGCTATAGATTTTGTTAATTAATATAAGATATTCTTACATAATTGGAAATTAGCAGAGGCGTGACATAGAGGCCCACTAGGGCTCAGCCTAAGGACGCTCTATAAAAAGGGGCGTTCTATCACAGAGCAGGACACGAGAAATCTAACCACATCAATTGGCGCCATCTGCAGAAATCCTCTTCACAAGGAAAAGCCATGTCTGAAAGAACTCGCCAAGGCACCCAATACAACCCAAATATCTCTGGCTTCATGCCCCATTCCCTTCTGGGAGAGGATCATATTCCCAACAACCTGATCCACAATGCCCCTAGTGCTGCAGATTCAGGTCCATGGTCTGATGCAACTTCTACAAACCCAACCTCTCCCAGATCGATGGTCTAAACGCGAGAGAAAGGAGAGAGATCAAACACACGGTCTAACAAAAGTAACGTTAGTAGTATGAACCTCTGCAGATTCGTGAGGAAAGGCCATGTATTGTGGTCGCTACTCTTCACTCTAGAGGTATGCTTTCTTTGCTCTAGAGGTATGCTACTCTTCACTCTAGAGGTGTGCTCTATTCACTATAGAGGTATACTCTCTTTGCTCTAGAGGTTTTCTCTCTTTGCTCTAGAGGTTTTCTATCTTTACTGTAGAGGTGTGCTCTTGTTCTATGCTCTGTGTTATCGCCATATGTTCTGGTCGTTACTCTTCACTCTAGTGGTATGCTCTCTTCGCTCTAGAAGTATGCTCTAGAGGTGTGCTCTTGTTCTATGCTCTATGTTCTCGTCATGTGTTCTGGTCGCTACTCTTCGCTTTAGAGGTATGCTACTCTTATAGAGGTGTGCTCTTGTTCTATACTCTGTGTTCTTGCCATGTGTTCTGGTTGTTACTCTTCACTCTAGATGTATGCTCTCTTCGCTCTAGGGGTGTTCTCTCTTCGCTCTAGAGATGTGCTCTTATTCTATGCTTTATGTTCTCACCATGTGTTCTGGTATCTATTCTTCGCTCTAAAGGTATGCTTTCTTCACTCTAGAGGCGTGCTCTTGTTCTATGCTTTGTGTTCTTGCTATATGTTCTGGTCGCCACTCTTTACTCTAGAGATATGCTCTCTTCGCTCTAGATGTGTGCTCTTGTTCTATGCTCTGTGTTTTCACCATGTGTTCTAGTCTCTACACCTACTGGATCGCGCTTTTGAACTACGCATAAAACGACCTAGGCTCATTAAACACCTGAGGCCACTCACCAATGAGCTAAGTGACTACGCCCGCCAAGCCGTGTGAACATAGTTCACCTCTTAAATGAGTGTAAACATAGCTCACCTCTTAAATGAAGTGAACATAGCTTACCTTTAAAAGGAGCGTGAAGAGAGCTCACTTCTTAAACAAGTGTGAACATAGCTTACCTTTAAAAAGAGCGTGAAGAGAGCTCCCTTCTTAAACAAGTGTGAATAGAGCTTACTTTTTAAACGAGCGTGAGCATAGCTCTTAAACGAGGTGAACATAGCTCACTCTTAAAACGAGCATGAATAGGGCTCACTTTTTAAACGAGCGTGAACATAGCTCTTTAACGAGCTGGTGAACATGGCTCGTGTTTTTGGGATACTGTGCACCTACCAAAGAGTGGTACCCGGATCGCATTCTAAACAACCTCGGCTCACCTTATGCCTAAGGTCGCTTTCCAACGGAGTACATAAATAAACTCATACACAAAAAACAACCTAGGCTCGCTGAACACCTAAAGCTGCCTATAAATGACATACCAAACACAGTTTTTTCTCATGGATGATCTATGTCCACTTGAAAGTGATACTCAGAATAGACATAAGAATGACCTATGCTCACCATGCACAAGGACTGCTCTTAAATGGACCACGACCACCAGATAGTGACACCCGATTTGCTCACCAGTTGATCTTCACAACTGAAGTATCTCAAAGCATTGAAAAAGCCTAGCTTCAATGCAAAAAGATAAGAAAATGAAAGGAGTTTGCTTCGTTGCCCACCAAAACATAGAAAATATATGGGTTCTCACAAAACAATTTTGCAGAAACAAAAAGAGACATAACTTAAATAAACAAGGAGATTTCCTAGACATCTAAGTCATCATGCACTTCAAGGATGAGGGAGTTAACTTATGATTCTTCAGGACTCTCCTCTTGCTCCTCGCCTCTAACCTTAGTAAAAGGTTCGAAGTCGTTAACCTTTAACTGAAGGGTAATTCGCAAGCAACCAACGCATGGTTCTCCCATACACCTCCGTTAGAGCTTGAAACGTATAGTGCTGCAAAGTTTTCTTGTACTCAGGAGAACTTTTGAACTTTGGGATAGCCCGCTCCACCTTATCTTTGTCCTCTTGCAGCTACTCCTTTAGATAGGCAATCTCTACGTCCTTCGCAGAGCTATAAGCTCGCTTCACATCTAGCTCTCAGACAAGATGTTTTACCTTCTTCTCAAGGGCCGAGATGCTTTTGGCCATGACGTTACCCGCGGTCAATGCCTACAGGAAACGAACACAACAAGGGACCGTTAGAATATATCATAAGTACATGAAGAGGTTGGTGGAGGAGGAGAGGGTACCTTGCGACTCCAGGTGGTGTAACCTCAGACGAGAGTAGAGGGTGACTTCTTACCTAACTCTTGCTCAAGAGCGACATCACTATACTCGGTGACCACCTTCATGTCAGCCCATCCCAAGTGGTACACGGTCGCTCATTCCTTAGCACACCTATGTCATCTCTGAGTGGTATACGATCGCTCGTTCCTTAGCGGACCTACGTCCACCTCGAGTGTTACACGGTCATTCTTGCCATTGATATGCGTCCATTTAATAAGTGGTACCCAGATTGTGCTAACGCGGTGTTCTAATCGCTCTTCAAGACCTATGACCACTTTACATCCACTCGATCTAAGACCGTTCACGTAGTTCTTAAATCTTTCTTTATTAATTTGTGGTCCTTACATTGGACATCTACTGCCGCTTCTTTGGTTCTCTATAACCTCTTCAGGTAACTACATATTGGTCTTATCAGACTACTTCTATGACTCCTTTAGATACTCATGCTCTTGTTAGTTCTACACCTCTTGAAGTTAGTGCACGTGCTCTTGTCAGTTCTACACCTCTTGAAGTTAGTGCACGTGCTCTTATCAGACAACTGTACAATAAGATATGGTATCTAGAGTTACTACACTCAAGAATGACCTTCATATCCATATCTATGTCTCTACTACTCACATTTCCCAAACG